>RWGY01000031.1:12586813-12755447 GCA_007726485.1 Eragrostis curvula
TGGTGGCGGGGAGGGGCCGTGCGACGGGGAGGCAGCAGGTGGCGGTGGCGGGTGGCGGCGACGGGGAGGCCGGGGACCCGAGGCCGGGGACGGGCGGCGGAGGAGGGCGCAGTGGTGGTGGGGAGGGGCCGTGCGACGGGGAGGCGGCAGGTGGCGGTGGCGGGTGGCGCGGCGCGGCGCGGAGTGGCGGTGGAGGAGCGGCGCGGCACGGCGCGGAGTGGCGATGGCAGCGGGTGGCGCGGCGCGGCGAGGAGTGGCGGCGATTGGGGACCGGGGTGGGATGGAGGCGCGGCGGCGCGGGATGGAGGCGCAGCGTCGCGGGATGAGCTGCGCGACGAGCGGCGGCGGTGGAGGAGATTGGGGAAGAAAGAGAGGAAGAAAGGGGGAAGAGGGGGCCGCGCGGCTAAGTCCTGGTGCCAAGGTTTGCCGAGAGCCCGCGATCTGGCTCTCGGCAAACATTTTTTTTCTTTTTTTTTAAATTAATTATTGTTTGCCGAGAGCTTGCATACAAAGGTGCTCGGCAAAAAAATTTCTTTTTTTTTAAACTTTCATTTCAAACGTACTCTTTGTTCACATTTTGATTTCAAATTTAAAAATGTTTCAACTACAAATGTTCAACTACAAAGTTTCACCACTTTTATTTTAACAAATTCGCCTTCCGATAGTGTTTTCAAAATTCAAATTTTCAAATTTGAGCAATTTTTTCGTATTTTCATTGACAATTTGATTTCAAATAAAAAGTTTGTCGACTACAAAGTCTTGTAACTGGTTGAGAGAGAGCTCCAACTTTTATTTGTACAATTTCTCTACCTGAGGTCGTTTGAAAAATTCAAATTTTCAAATTTGAGAAATACAAACGAACTTTTTATTGACATAAAATATTCAAATTTAAAAGTGTTCAACAGCAAAGTTGTGTCACTTATGAAGCTCTAACACTTTTATTTTGGTATTTTTTTTATCCAAAAAAACGTACTTCTTCATGTTTCTATGAACTCCATGGGACCTTTATGGCTTGTGAACAACTTTACTGTCGCTTTGTCGAATGAACAAATGACCAAAATAGAAAGTGTAGATCTCTACATTATACTAGTAAAAATGCACGTGCGCCACGCACGTGTCCAAAAATTGAATCATCTGACAGGGTCATGAGAGTTATGAGCAACTTTACTACACATTCATTTATTAATTTTAAAAATCAATTAATTTGAAAACAAAAATCATGCAAAACAAAAATAATTGCACCTTACTCAATCTACCACATGGATGATAAGACATCAAACTAAAATCACATTTATTTTGTGTCATCTATGGCTCTATAGACGTACTTGAGTCTTTGGGGACCCGATTCAACAAATGTTTCTCCAATTGTATGATGATTTATCTATAAAGACTAAGAATTGCATTAGACATTCATTATAAAAGAATAGGAAATTCATGAACACTAACGTGATATTGTTAAGCATCATCCATTTAATCTTTTCTTTTTTTAGGACATTCCAAAGTAATTAGAAATTCATAACACAATTCATTTTATTTCTTAAACCATCGAGAATTATCTTTCGTATTATGTGAATATTATTTAGAAATCGGTGGATTCGTAACACTATATTTAGCCTGAACCTAACACTCACCGTGCATAGAAGATGCCAAAATATGGTCTCAACGATAAGTAATGTGTAAAGGTGGTAGCAAAAAAATTACACATGACTTTCATTGCTTCACAAGAAAACAAAAGTGTAATTACCCAGTCTTCACTTTTTTTTTTGGTCCTCTTAATCGGATGGAGCTAAATTTTTAGCTGGATAGTGTCTGACTCGATGCATGAACCACACAACTGTTGTTTGGAAACTTTAACTATATCAACCGTCTCCATTGTTGTAAATATAATTGATTCACCACCATTCTCTCACCATCAGAGCATGCTCGAGGAAGACATCAACCATTGATGTAAAAGCGACAATAAAGAATAAACATTTAATACATTTTTAACAGTAGTGCTGCTACAAACAGTTTTAGGATCCTATTTCCACATTAAACTAAAAATTAACAGGGCAACAAAAAAACCAGTTTCTGTCCTCGATCTCCTAGAAAGCTCCATCCTTGTCTCCTTGATCTCCATGTACATGAAAAAGTAAGAGAGGAGGTCGTCCCTTGCAACAACATACCAAGCACTTCACTTCGGCCAATAATTCCAGACGGCTCAACGGCGGAGGGAGCATGTCGCTCTTACCCATCACCTGATGTTACAGCAATAAGAACAACCATATGTGACCATCCTTTAATATACTAACCCATCCCATGATGCAGAAATGACTGTTTACTTGGTTTTGCGCCATGGTTCACCTGTCCATAGAAATAGTAATAAATCAGGTGAAAACACATAAAAAGATAATAGAAAAAAATTTGTAAGACGAGGTTTCGACCTCGCCATCTGACTGATGAAAACCAAAAAAACATTACCTAAATAAAACTACAATATATAAGACAATCTAGCTATATGAGCCTAGGAAAAACAGGGCGTGGAAACCATGTACTATTTTATTTTTTAAATACAATCAATCTGCGGACCTTTTTACTTCAAAAATCATGGACATTGATTTATTTATCAGTATATCACTGATCCTGTAAGCAATCCTTGACCAAGTGCCGAACAACAATAGCTTGAAAACTGAAGCCAAGTAATGAACAATGCCCTCTGATGAAATCTACTCCAAACGTTGTACTAATAGTTTGTTCATTTTTTGAATTTCAAAATAGAATCAGGTCAACAGAGTTGTGGAAAAATTCAGAAGTACTAACCAAAGCATGCATGGTGTTCCATCAAAAAAGCTTGATAAGCAACCCGTGTCGCATCTTTCACATCTAGTTGCAGTGAGAATTCAATGTCAGCGGAATCTACAACAAAAGAATGGTGGGCAAAGAATGGTTCATATATGCCTTTTCTAGCATGACTCAACAACAAAAGAGCTCCAGACATGCTCATCTTACCTCACCTTTTCCCTAAACTCTACTCGCATTTGGGCTACTCCTCAGATAGACCCCAGGTATCAGAACACCACTTGGATGCCAGGCACCACAGCACGCCAGGCTTTTCTTCTGCACGGCAAACATTTTGAAATAGTGAGGTTACATCAAATCACATAATTAACAGTGCTTGGTGACTGAAGTCATGATAACCGGGGAATTTCATGGGTGAACAAAAATTACGATAGATCTCTGTAATCGTCAAAGATGCCATGCTACTCCGCTACTGAATCTGAAAGATTGTTCTTCCCATCCTCCTCTATCTCAGTTGAATTTGCCGAGGGTGAGGCACGAACAGAGGCCTAGCACGTCACTGACACGCACAACACGAACGGATCCATCGATGATGATTTCTCCTTCGATCGAGAGGCTGGTCACAGCTAGCTATGACGATCTGCACATCTTCCTCACGTTACAAAGGTGACTGCAATTAAATAACAGGATGGAGACAATGCAAGTATCTAATTTTAATGTGCAATTTAATTCCAAGGAATATTTTAGGTATTGGTTTCCAAACCATAACAAGGTTACTATAAATCCAATAAATAAATGGATGACAATTTTGTTTCTTGTAAATTCAAGAACTTGATATATAGTACTATGGATTTAGAAGTTCTAAAATCAATATGGAAGCACCACCATAAAGGTAATTTAGAATGGTATACTTCTACGATGACACAAACAAGATTGATTATTTATGTCTACAGTAATGTGAATGAGAAGATGAAAACATACTGCACTGAAAAAACTCTACCTCTATAAACTCACATGAATATTCATTCAGCATTCATTCATGTGCAGAGTAAACTAATCCAGCATGATAGAAGCGTCTTTCCATCCAAAACTATAGTGAACGTTCAGGTGAAGTCTAAAGCCTTCGAGTGCCAGTATGTATATCCAACCTGACATGCAAAATAAAAATTAGATACCACGGTCCCTGAATCTGATACTGCTATTTAGCATTGCATCAAAATTGTGCTGTGCGTGTACAGTTCAGCAGCTATAAACCATGCATATAACAGGTCAAGAACCATTTATCTGTGTCATAAATAAAAACATGTAGTGAGAAAGATCGTGCTTGATGCCTATGTACCACAGTCATCGATAGTAAAACTACGACACATGATGTACAAAGGAGAAGGTCACAACAATGAACCGCATAGAAATGCACCGCTAAACGGATGAACCGAAGGCCCCTGGACAACACATTTGAAAATTGATACGAAAATCACAAGAAAATGCACTCGCTGCCTCGGGGCACAGGACATCAATTAGTTGCAAAATCCAGTGCCATGCCAATTTGGAACCTTGATTTGTGGCCTCATAAAAAATGCAAACAAATGAAAAGGACTCCACTGTCTTATCCTAGGCAAGAAAAATGAATCGGCTGAGTTGGGACTATTCAGAACGAGCCAATTTCAGAAGTAATTTGCTGGAGTTTTATCGCAAACAGTTCCATTGTCATGTACAGGAGCATACAACACCTCCACCTTGTTGATCGAGACTCTAAACGATTCTTAATCCAGCAGCATACGAGCGGAGGAAGTCGAGGAGGGAAAAGGAAGGAGAGGGTTACCTCAGCAGGGGTCGTCCCTTGCTTCAACTCTGTCGATTGATGAGGACATTGGATCATGGCTGCGAACCAAGGATCCGTCGCTGATGTCACGGATCTCGGTGGCGGAGGCGGATCTGGCATTGAAGCTGTTGAAGACGACGACAGTGGCGGAATCGGCATTGGGGTCGTTGCGGCGGCGGGCGAGGACGCCGAAACGTGCCACCCTTCGCGGGTCGTGGCGGCGTGGATCGAGAGGGCTTAGATCTACCTCTGGAACAACCCACCTCCGCCGCCGGCGTCCTGAGATCCTCGGTGGCGAGGATGGGGGGCTCGTTCGCCAGGGAGCTCGATCGCTGGGGATGGATTCCTTGCTCCTTCTCGCCCCTGCATTGCCTCCCCCAAAGCTCCGCACGAGCAATCTTTTCATGGAAACAAATTGACGGGGCACAGGGTGAGGTGCGAAGCCTCTGGGTCCTTGACCATGGCGGCTGCTTTGGCCTGGGATGAAGGCGGCAACGATTGCGGCGGCTGCTCTGGCGACAAAGGCTGCAGAAATCAAATACGAATTAATCGAAGATTGGTTAGGGACGATGGTGGCCAATAGCAATGGACGAATCGAGGTCATGTTGTGGACAGGGCTCACCTGCTAATCTCCCATGGCGGCGACCGCGATCTTGCGGAGGAAGTCACCGTAGTTCGAGCCTTTCTTCCCAGATCGCCGGGCGCGTCGACAACGACGGCACTCGCCGTCCCTGCACCAACGCCGATTAGAATCAGGGAACAATACTCCCGTTCCTTTGATCGTCAGCTGCCACAATCAGGAAGAGAACTTTCCAAAGAATGTATTGTTCTGGGATGGAATTTTGGAAACCAATAAAAAGAAAGCATTTCTCAATTCGGTTTGTAAGGAAAGCATTGATTTTTGAACGTAATGAAAGGAGGTGGGAGGTGGGGGTGCGGGTGGAGGTACGGTGGGTGTAAAAAAAATTACAATCGTCATACAAAAATGAACTAATTTGGACATTTGTCCACCTCCACTGTCCACCCTTCCGCGGGCCCGGGCCCAGCATGGCAGGATCCGATGGTAGATATTAAGGGTGACCTTTTAGATCAAGGGTTAATTTTCACTTGGGTACAATTTGGCAGGTGAAAACTGTAGTTTTCTAAACTGGTTCTTTAAGGGTTTAGAAGACAACTTTGTAGTTGACAACTTTTTGATTTGAAGAAATATAACGTATGAAATAATTCAATGAAAATTATTTTGCCGAGAGTGGTTCTCGGCAAAATTATTGTTGCCGAGAGTGACTCTCGGCAAAGCCAATTTTTTTTTGCCGGGAGCCGGCTTTGCCGAGAGCCCGCGCAAAAATTCTCGGTGAATAGATTTTTTTTTGCCGAGAGCCCGGAAATTGCTCTTGGCAAACAGCGGGCTGGGGCCCACATCCCTAACGCCGTGGCGAATTCCGGACGGCCGTCAAGTTTTACCGAGCGTCTGCAGTTTGCCGAGAGCTTTTTGCAATTTTGCCGAGTGTCTTGGCTAGGGCTCTCGGCAAACAAATTTTTTTTGCCGAGTGTTAACCTTTGCCGAAGGTTGGCTCTCGGTACGAGTGACGGCGCCGAGTGCTCCACTTTTGCCGAGAGTGCCTCTCGGCAAACCGGTTTTTTGCCGAGTGCCCGACGATTTGCTCTCGGCAAAGCCTCGGGCACCCAGCAAAGAACCGGTTTCCCGTAGTGTTGCATGTTTGTTAGGATTTCATTTCCAGCATATTTTTTGTATTGTGACTTTGTGACTTGTGATGGATGGCTAGTTTATCTATGGTTAATGGTTGCATGTGGACCTTTGACATCTATATTGATTTGAAGTTCAATTGTGTAAAGCATGGTGCTTGGCAAGTTTGCCTATAATATAAATGGCTGGTATATCTGTACTGCACTTCATAACTTTTGCTGACAGTTCTGTTGCAACAAATGGCCACATAGCTATTATGGCGCCATGGCATTTTCGGTAACATAACAAGTGTTGGCAAAAGTGTGTAACTGTCGGCAAAGGTTAACGGTCGGCAAAGGTTAACTGTCGGCATAGGTATTAACTGTCGGTGTAGGTGTTAACTGTCGGCAAAGACTGTTTTCTATATGTCGGCAAAACCTTTGCCTACAGTTTAAGTGTTGGCAAAACTACTCTATGCCGACTGTAGTAAGTGTTGGCAAATGTCTGTCATGGTGTAGGGGACAGACCCTTCAATATTTTTCCTGAAGACAACCTCCAAAGGGATGAAATGCCTGGTAAAATAAAATGGAACCAGTGAGGTGATGCATCGTGGTAGTTCATCAATTTATCCTTGTCATATAACATCCTTCATTTTTATCACTACTTATTTTTTGTATGCTTGTTATGTCTCCGAACCGACAACAAATCCATCCCCTCCCCAATCCAAAATCAATCCATAATCCTTGCCACGTGTCTGTTGCATCACCGGACCTGCCATCACTGTGGCTGTCGTTGCCACGCCTAGAGCCGCGCTTCATCACATGGGAGCCCGCACTCCTTCGCTTCGGGGCCCGTGGTGTCATGCCTTGCCATCCAAGAAGGTGCGCGGTGTCACAGGATTGTGACGCCAACGGGTTGAGGAGACGCACGATGGTAACGCTGGTTAGGAAGACGCACATAGCCAAATGGGAGTGATTGTGACACTAGGGTCAAGCACTGATGGTTCTTGGCTACCTACTGGGTAAGTCGTTCTCGTTTTATTTGTTTGATGTTGAGCAAGGCAACGAACAACTAGACGTTGTATGCTGCATTTGCTTTGATGGCCTGTTGATTCACAGGATGGACCCTAAGTCCAGTTACTTGCTGGAAATCAGACTTGCTTGCAATCCTAAAAAGTGTAGGCTGGAGTTTTCATACTTTAAATTCACAAAGGTTTCTCACCTGATGCTATCAAAATTTTCGTACGGTTTATGTAAAAGAAAAGGTTCAAATTCCTGCCAAAGCGTTGGCTGGATTATTCTTCTACGGTTCATGTAAAAGAAAAACCTCAAATTCCTATCAAACTTCTTGTCTCCCATTAGAGCTGAGACCGTGATGTCCGCCTCAGCAGCTCAGCTGCCTGCAAAACTGTGGTGAGTTCGGATGTGCATCGAAATGGATGTCCTAGCAGTCATTCTCATGTCATAGAGAACAGTACAGTAGGCAATAAAGAAGATGGAACAACGTGCATCACGACATTGAAACCCAATCACCAGTAGGACTATTGAGGTCGCGTGCCTTACATCGTAATGGAGTGGATTGAGTAGAATAAATCCTTTTATTTAAGTACAAACCCTCTGAAAGTACGTATACCACAGTTCATATAGAAAGCTGCACATGCCTTGGTTCATATAGGAAAAAAACAATTGGCAGGGTGGACGCATGGTGATCAGGCTTTAGTAGGTGGCGGCAGCGGTTCGCAGTTACATGATGGTGCAGGAACCGTACGGCGGGCTCTCATCACAGACGACCATCGTGTACGGCAAGCGCGGCGGCGGCGGGTACCCGTAGCAGTGGCACGGCCACGTCGGGCACTGACAAGCCGGTGCTTTTGGTGGCTCAGGCTGCGGCGGCGGAGATACTGGTTCGGGCGCTGGCAGCTTGACGTTGCACTGGCAGTACGGTGGGGGGCAGCTGCACGGCCACGCGGGCGGCAGGCATGGGAATGGGCAAGGGCACGGTAAGAGTTTGCACGGAGCTGGATCTGGCTTGGACTTGGGTTTGGGAGGAGAGGGTGGCAGAATCTTGGCTGGGCATTGGCAGTACGGCGGCGGGCAGCTGCATGGCCACAGGTACGGGTAAGGTACGAGCTTGCATAGCTTTGGCTCCTCCTTCTTTTTGGCTCCTTTTTGTCGGTCTCGGCCGGCGGTGGCTTGACGATCTCAATGTTCTTGATGATTCTGCCGGCCTTGCAGCAGAGCTTGCAGGCGAGCTTCTCGGCGTCGAAGGGCCCCGACACGATCACCTTGTCCTTCTCGTACATGACCTTCTCGATGACGAACTCCCCGCGCTCTGCGTGGATAACTATCATAGGAGATCGATCTTGCTGATCCAGCAGAATATTGTGGTACGTAGCTACATATATTTACTATACCTTGAACGCAGCGGAGGACCTTCTGGATCTTGCTGCTGCAGCGGCCACACTCAGGATCCACTGTGATGTTCAGCGTCGGCATCGCTGCTAGCTGCAAGAAATAACAGAACGATGCGACAAAGCATGCGCGCAGGATCTATATATACACAAGCAACAAGATCTCACCTTAGCAAGGCGATGCTCGATAAATGCAGGTGCCGTTTGAACAGATGGCAGACAACAGGGTAGGAGACGGTTGCCGATCCATCAGTAAGGTTGCATGTTGTTATAACGAGTGCCAAGGGCCGGACTGCCGGAGAGGCCCTTCGGGAACAGTGCTCAGAATCTAGAGCTACCAGGTGGCAACGAGGAGCAACAGCACTGCACCGAATAGACTGTTCAACGGCAACGAACGTTCCGAGGAGACTGCGCGTTAGCACCAGCAATGTTTGCGTGGTAATCACGTCCGAGTGGTTCGGGCCTTCAATAATGCCGTCAGCAAACGTGATCCAATGGCCTTCTTAGCAACAACACTGTACCAAAAAGACTCTTCAACGCCAACGCATGACGAGACTGCTGTAGCACATTCAGCGTGGTTGATTCTCCTTGTCCGCTTCCGACTGTGCTACATGATGGCGCATGGCACCGTACGGCGGACTCTCATGACAGACGACCATACGGTACGGCATGCGCGGCGGCGGCCACGTCGGGCCCTGACAAGCCATACGTCGGTTTTTTCGATTTCCACTATTTGTTGTGCCGCTCTATGCCCTTGAATCTACACTACTACTTCCGTACAGCGAGTCGTGGAGAATAATGCCCAACCGGCGTCTCGTAAAGTAGCTCAAGGTTCTGTAAAAATTTTGTAATTATATTTTATTTAATACCCTTAAATAGCAAGATTTTTGGACTAAATTTTAGTCCTAAACGAAACGAACAACGTCTCCTCGCCTGGCGCTCCTTCTTGTTTTCAATTCCTGACCGGATCTCCTGCATAGACAAGGGAAAGGCGCAGCTGGGAAAATGTAGCAACCCGCATGTAAAAATGCGGTACTAAGTGGAACGTCATTGCAAATGTAAATATAGTGCATAATTCAAAAAGAAAGCTTTATTATCCCTTAAATTCTTCGATATAGATTTCAGTAGCAATAATCAAGTGCCAATTCTGAATTGACGATATTGTAGGATACTAGAAAAATATAATTTTGTCTTCTGTGATTGTATTGGAATTATGTAAGTGCTGGCAGACATTTTTTTTCTATAATACAAATGGATTGCAAGCTGACAGTATTGATCTATTTACCTGCTGACATCTATTTTGCCGTTGAGTTAGATTGCCTGATTATAGTCTACGGTCTACCTTAACAGGGCTTTTGAATCCATTTTGGAAAATATGAGCAGCTGAACTGAAGACTGACTTTACAATCCACACAGGTAGCTGCTTGCTAACTTTATACAATGCTAAATCTTACTTTATACAGTGCTTACTACCTGTGTTCCATTACAGTGGTTATTGTAGCAGAAGTGTCCCAGACATTTAGTCAGCTGGGCTTTCATCAAAGTAAGTTTTGTTAGGCTTGGTGCTATAGCAGCTTGCAGAGGCTCTGCTTTTTTTTTATGTCAGGCCTGAAAAAATGCACACATACAAAATGCAGCTCTGTCTTTTTTAATATGGTTCTTTCTAATGTTTGATTCCTTGTCCATTACTAGACGAGAATAATAGTTTACTGGACGCATTACTTGAGTAGTTTTGTTAGTCATTCCCTGACCTTATACTGACTGAACGACCTGTGTATGTACTTGCTTGCAGAATCCAGATGATACTCTCAAGCTTAGCCTGAAGAGACGGAGGAGCATATGCTACAAGTTCAGATATGCAGTTGACCAGGTATCACAAGTTCAGGGATGTGATGATCTTATTTTAGACAAACATGCCACATACTAGTTTCCACACCTAAGTAGCTGTCTCGGCACATACTTGCAAACAATTTTACCTGAAATAACAATGTTGTAGGATACTAGAACAATATAATTTTGTCTTCTGTGATGGTATTGAAATTATATAAGTGCTTGCAGACTGATGCTTTTATCTGTAATACAAGTGGATTGCAAGCTAGCAGTGTTGTCTAGTACCTGATGCCATCTATTTTGCCTGACTATAGTCTATGATCTACCTTAACAGGACTTTTCAAGCCATTTTGCAAAATGTGAGCAGCTGAACTAAAGACTGTAGTTACCACATTTTACAATCCACAGAGCCACAGAGGTAACTGCTTGTTAACTTTATACAATGCTGAATCATACTTTGACTTAAGTTCACGTTGATACTATTTGATTATTATGACCATATAATTCATGTTACACAAATTTGTATAATCTGTCATGCTCAAATTAGCTTAGCATAAACTTGATAGCTAGTGTGAGCTTGATCAATCTTCTATCTTCAGTAGTGAGTTGTTGAATATTGAACTGAAGGGGCAAATAAAGTCCAATCTTGGGAGCTGTTTCTCATTCCTGTAATTAAAAGGTTGCTACTAATATTTGTCGATATCACTATCTGAACTATGAAATGTGGCTTTGTTCTGTGATTAGGTATATTGTTACAGTAAAAGGAAATACACAATAGCTCTGTAATTTAGCTCATACTATACGACTATTCCTGCATTCGTAATCTTTTGGCAAAATCTTTAGTTACAGGTTACTGATCACTAGAACCTAGGAACACATGCTCCTATTGCAAGAGCTATTGCTATACCTTGTTTAGTATCCTAATAACAGGAGCTGTTGCCTGCTGTCCCATGCAAGCAGCTAGTGTGATGCTCAATTATTTGAAATACCAGTAGTGCAATTTTGTGATACTTCTTATCTTGTGGTTTATTGAAGTTCATGTTGGTTTTTTGTGGGAACAATAAACAAGTTGATGCATGTTTCCTGAAAAGAAAAATTAGATTCAGTTGAGCAGATATGCCTTTATATTGTAAGATCTTCGGTGCATATGAATGAGTATTGCTTTCATTTGGTAGGAGCAGTAGTAATAGTAGAAATGATAATTACGTTTTTTTTACATAGAAAGCAGAAACAAGTTAAAAAGCATTTTATGCAGTTCAGTTGTTGATGTAATATTCACTACATGCTCTTACCACCTTTTCCACCTATAACTATCTTTTCATTGTCATAGGATTTGGTGTGAACTGTGAAGCAACAGACATTGATGTTATAGATATTGGTACTATTCGGAGAAGGTAGTTTGTCTTGCCTAAGAATCAACTAAGGCAAAGCGGTCTGGCATCATGTATGTAATCACTATCAGCGCCTCTTCTGTTTCTTTGCTTACATGCTTCCTACTCTTGTCCTAGGAAAATGCTATTGAATCTGTATATGTAAACAAGTTAGTGTGAGTATGTCAGTTTCTTTGACATGAAAGTGTGAGCATGTCAGTTTCTTTGGCACGAGGAAAATGTGTACTTGTGATATATGTAATGGATATAGCCTGTCTACTTGTATCCTACATAATGGACCACCTTTTTTTTTATTTTTTATCATTGGAGACGTGTTATGGTAAAAGACATCTCCAAATAGCTTCTGTTCGGAAACGCATTTTGCCGAACCACATCTCCAAATGGAGGCTATTTGGAGACGCCGACCGCATTGTCTAATAGGGGCCTGCATTCTGGATAGCTGGCTGCTCGATGTGCTACACTAAGCAATTTATGAGAGAAATATCTATATAGAACTAGAGCATCCAATTTTGGATTTTTGATTACATCTCTTCCATGCCTGTCCTGTATAGTTCCACCTCGCGCCTGTCGTGTCCATCGCTTTAATATATATTGTGGATGCAATGACTTGATATTTATAAATCAAGAACTTTCAAAGCATGAGCACATATTATTCCAATCCAGTTAAATAGGTTGCAGCTACATATAGCAGTTTGATCCAAAGGATTACCAAGGCTCCCAACAACAACAAGGTATGTCTGTGAATGAAGGGAAAAAAGAAGCTACAATCATCTAAAGGAACAACTCAGAATTGTAATCTCATATCAATAGGGCAAACATGCTTGCCGATTCACTTACTTATTGGTGTCATGATACTCTGGATTAGCTTCTTCTTCCATCTTTACTACAGCTGACCAGATCTCTGATTTTTCTCAAAAATCTCCTTTTTTTTCCGCCTCTGTTCGCGCCAAACTGTGAGCAGGAGTGTTCTGTTCCCCTCTACAAACTGTGCTTCCCTCTGTTTTTTTCCCTCCAGAGAAACTGCGTCGCGTAGTTGGGTCAAAATCCGGCTTGGGACTTGGGCAGCGCGCAGGAGCAAATGAAGCAAGGGAACGTGCGATGGAGATGGACGGTGCCACAGAGATCTGACGTTTTCTTCTTTAATTACGTCAGATGATCTGATTCCCAAAATCTAAAGTTGAACCGAATCCAGTCCGAAAAGCTCCATAATTCACGTTTGGAAGAAACAACCATACATGAACAGAAAATACAACGAAGGCAGAAACAAACCGGGAAGCTCGATCCAGGTGCCGCCATGAACGGAGCATCTCATCTGCCAGCGCAGCGGAGGGAAGGCGATCAAGATAGAGAGATCAATCGATCGAATAGTGCAAGAGTGGACATTCTCTCTCACGAAAAAAAAAAGAAAGATCGGATAGTGCAGAGCGATTCTTCATTCAGACAGCAAGAACATTTATATATGCAGTGCAATCTGATGGACTGGATCTGATCACACTGCCTGGATGAGCAGAGCCAGTAATCACCTTCCTTTACATTTCCACGCCACATCAGAGTTAGGGTGCGTTCGACGCACCCCCTCTAAAATTTAAAGCATGTCATATCAAAAAGAATCTTGTTATTTAGGAATATTAAATAAAATTTAATGACAAAACCTTTTTGACAGATGAATGCTTATTTCGAGACAAATTTAATGAGTCTAATTAATCTTTGTTTTGGTACAGTGGTGCTACAGTAATGCTACAGTACTATCATCTAATCATGTCTTAATTACCCTCATTAGATTCGTCTCACGAATTAGACCAGGGTTCTGTACTTAGTTTTGTAATTAAACTTTATTTAATATAGCTTATCTAGAGTTTAGACCCCTCTAAAGTTTAGATCCCATGCAACGAACACTCTCTTAGATAAGGACAGCTTCAGTCCTCGCGGGTCCGTATCACCACTGTCAGCGCCATAATTAAGAAAGCCGAACCCAGGGTTGGGCGTGTGCGTGGGTGGGTGTAGGTGTGCGTTGTAGTGTGAGTGTTATGCGTACGTACAGAACAGATACTACAACTGTACCCAATATGAGAGGCTTGAAAAAAAAAAAGCCGAACCCTCCAGGATCACATGCGAACGTACTGGTGTTTTCTGGGTAAGTGCTGGTCGACGCCAGATCCATTTCCCTCAGTAGTTAGAAAGATCAGTGGAGCTGCAGCTAGCTTTCGGCTTTACCTGAACCTGAATTATGTGCAAAACATACATAAATATTGACTGTTGCATGTAGCGTTTCTGCTGCAGATGGTCGACAGCCTCGTTGACACGCGCCTCGTTTTCTGAAAGCTAATACTTTACCTTTGGGGAAACTTTTCCGTACCTTCTTCTGTGGGGATCTCTCTGACGATGGCACTACTGGGAGTGAGATCTCGTGATACTCCCTCCGTCCCTTTTTATTAGGGATTGACACTACAACACCAACCGGCTTTTAGCAACGCTTGAGCTGCAACGGAACCCAAATGTGTTGCGGCCATCCGATCAGCTCAATATATCCCCACCTGGACAAGTCGTTCCTCCACCATGGCAATGAGCTAGTTTGGTTGTTGCCCTGAGCCTCATGCCTGAGCAAAACAGCTGCCTGAAACATCCCTGAGCCGGTGATCGAAATTTGCCTGGTCAGGCAATTGATAGTTTTTTTGTTTGGTTGCTGCCTTCTGCCTGAGAAGAAAACAGAAGTAGCATCATACGTTTTGTTGTTTAAAACACGTAACTAATAAAAGACGTTTTCGCTGGATCGTCATCTTCCTCCTCCTGCTTGTATCCCGCCTGCTCATGGCAACACGTCGACAACGTGTCTTGACCAGAAGGGTGTCATGTGCTAGCAAAACGGAACCGCTAGGAGCTGAAGAAGGTGATTAAGCCATCAATTTTGTTTCATACGTGATATATATCATTAATTTTGGGGAATTACGAGTAGGGTTTGGAAATTAGGGAAAACAAAAATCGGGATTGAGCAGGCTGATGGCGATTGGTAAAGTCGGCAGGCTGGGCAGGCACTGAAGATAGAGCAGGTGATGGCAGATCAATTTTGAGGATTTTTGCAAAAGGGAAAAAGATAGAAGATTTGGAAACAACCATGTCAGCTACGAAACTCAGGCAGGGAGGTTTGCGATATGAGCGGCGTCAGGCGTCCGAATTTGGACGCCTGAGCCTGAGCTCACATGCCTGACTCAGGCACCAACTCAGGCCACCGACCAAACACGGTCTCACCGTTCTCAGGCAAGTCTCCGGCTTGCACCAGGCCAGGCGAATGTCTCTCAGGGCAGCAACCAAACTAGAATAGCCTATCTTTCCCCATCCTCACCCTGTTCGGTGCCATCAACTCCCGGCGACGGAAGATTAAAAAAAAAAAAAAAAAAAAAAAAAAAAAAAAAAACCTCCCGGCGACTGTTCCGCCTCCCGCTGCGCCGCGCCGCCGCCTTCGCCCTCCCATCAGCCGCGGCTTGAGCCTGCATCCAACCAGTCTCCATCCAATCTCTGATTTGGTTAGATGACGCCTTCCTCATTCCGGCAGATTCCTCCTCCACGGTGAGTTCTTCAGATCAGAGAGCGCAAGGGCACAAGGGCAGTGGAATTGGCGTCCAGATCTGGAGAAAAGTTGACGTCCTTCCTCACCAGTGAGTTTTTCTGCCTTCCCAGGTAATTCTCCTCGAATCATTGGGATCGGATTTCGTTCTGTAACTAATATGTGCGATTCCCATCCCCCTTGTTCCTAAACATTAGCTTCTCTTTCGATCCCCAACTGATTCTTGTTTATTTCGTTAGAATTTCTCATAGGTTCTGATGGATCCCTAATTCTTGATTTGTAACTCGACAGCAAAGCAGAGCAGTCATGGTGGTCACGGGTGGCCTCGCAAGGAAGATCAATGACGTGGTTGTCGTTATGGAGGCATACACGGGAGTAACAAAATCATCCGTAATCTCCTACTTCTTCCCTTTTCGTTAATGTTTCTTCATTCATTATTTTCTTATTTATCGTAGATGCACCTGCTCCTGCGATTTCTTAGATACAACTGCTCCTGTGATTTCATAGATGCAACTGCTCCTGTGATTTCTTAGATGCAACTGCTCCTGCGATTTCTTAACTCATAGTAGTGCTGGCCTTTGTAACTTACTTTGTGTTCAGATTTCCCTAACAGGGTTGCAGTCTTGTATATAAGGTGTCAAGAAAGTAATCACAGCCAGAGTGATGATAGCAAGGGCGGGATGCCTATTTTCAAGAATGTATGTTCTTTCAAAAAAGAATATAAGTATGCCTTTTTTATTTCTGCATTCAATCTAACTTTAATTGCAAATTATAATATTACTCTGAGATATGTGGAAGCTCTGTTATTGAAATGATTTCAGATGTTACGGTTCACCACTTTTATTTTCAGAAAACGTTGCTTGCATCTACAGTCCTGGCTCTGTTATCACCAGAGTTCAGAACTATGTGCAAGCTTGAGATAGAAATACCAACAGTATATATTAGCAATAAACCTGCAACTATATATTTTCAGTGTCGTAGTAGATCCAAGTTTTGATGCATAGAGCTTCATAAGGAATCCAGTTTACTGTGTGAACAATTAGTAGTGAGGCTTAGTATCCAGTAGACAACAATCTACTTAGGCTAGTATCCCAGCTGACAAGTTGAACTCTGCTTTTTCATCCTGTGTTCCCAGCTGAATTCTGTTTTTTACTTTCCCAATTTCAATAATAGATATAGAGGTATTTGTCTAGACATTTACTGACATATCATTTGTTCGATAATATAATTAACAATATGAAGTTCATCTTCGCAAAAAAAAAAAAACAATATGAAGTTCAGTAATGAAAATTATTTTCTTATCTTTGTAGTTAAATACTTGACATAATAATCCTCATAGCTTCTGCTACTTACAGTGTAACTATTGCCATTGCAGATCCTGGAGTTCAGTTGAATACTTCTTACTCATCGATTTCAAGTGAGGCAAGAAAACAGATACTTCATAGTGGGATAGCAGTAGCTAGGATTTATATTTCAAAGATGGCTGAGTGTTCTCCTAGAGCTTTTCAGTTATTAGATGCAATTTCCCATTTTGTGTATGGTATATGTACGTGGCATATCTTTTGTAACATACTGGAAACGAAATTAATGATAAAAGAAGTTTGAATTATATGATTTTGTTGTCCCACTGTTATATCTTTTCTACAATACCAAGGAAGCCTCCGCAGCGAGCAATATAGCTGCCATGTGCTCTGTACAACATCCAACGCATATAAGGGTTGCTGTTTCCAATTGGTATTCGTTGCTACTTTGCAACAGTTTTTTGTCCACTTACCAACGCTTAAATATGCGTTGCCGTAGATCCTTGCAACGCGTGTCCCCATGCGTTGGTAAAACCTCTACCAACGCTTATTGGAACATTTATATATCCATTGCAAAAAGGATGTTTATGGTGTAGTGTGAAGGTTTTTCCATTGTATCAGAATATAAGAGATCGAAGGACAATGGGACTCACGCGTCTGGAGCTTTCTCACCCACCCGCACCAAACCACCCCATTAGAACCGGTCGACCCTGCCTTATTCCCTCGCGAATCGCAAGCCGTAAGCGGCACCGCTGCACCCCAGTCGCAATCCTCCAATCCCTTATATAAAAGGACTGAGGGAGTATTACCTTCAAATTCTAAACCAATTCTTTGGGAAAAGGCGAGTAGGTACAAAACAGATCTGTTCAGCATTGTGTACCTCTACTTTTATATAGATATTCTGTTCTGCAGCCGGCAGCCTAGTACAGAGAATGACGGCCTAGACATCAGTGAGATGAGGCGGCAGTGAGCCGAGCAGTATCACCCAACGATGCAGTTGTGGCGGTGATGAGCATGCCGCGGCGCAGGAGGAGAAAGAAAGAAGGCAAGTCTAGCGATCGGCAAAGGGAAGGCCACACCTTTCTTCCAGATCTGTTCTCGCTGCGTCCATCTGAAATGCCTCCTGTCCTGCCAATGGCTAACTGCTCCTGGATGGTTGGGTCGGAGGTGGTCGACGAGGAGAGGAGGGAGGAGGCTTCTTCCCTAGTGGAGAGACTGGAGCGCGTCACTTTTGTTGAATAGAATATTTTTACGATAGATCTAAATAGACGCACATCGTCCATTTCCATTATCAAGTGGCTCAGATCGTCACAGTGATACTTTTTTGACCCATCGATTTTTTTTTTTGCGAGTGGACCCATTGAAATTATGAGTATTATGCAAAGGTATCATGGGTATTATGTGGGCAATGTTGAGAAAAAGAAAGATGACGACTTTGCACCAGTTAGAGCTGTTGTGATGCGGACTCCTACGTGGTAGATGAGCGTCCGGTGCGTTCTCGTCGTCACGGTAGGCCTAAGGCGCATGACTGAATTCATCTCGAGGGTGTCCGCGGCAGCGATGCCATGCACATTCAGCCTTGGTCGGGCTGCGTCGTGGTACCCCGAATCCCCATCAATGGACGATGAAACTGCCATCATCATTTGTGCCTTGTCGTCCTTTGGACGAATGGATGTGTTTTCATGAATCGTTTTGTTCAGATTTGGGGGTAATAAGATCTTGCTGTCTGGTATTGGTGCCCATCCATTCAGATTAGGGGACAACATCATAGTTGTACGTGTATTCGTGATTCTAAATTAAACGGAGGATTATAGTTTCCAAAGTTACAAGCGTAGTAAATGGAAGATTTCACAAGACGTTCGTGTCGAAGATCATCCACCATAATTCTCGTTACTAATCTGTCACGCGCCCCGTCCATGCATGACACGAACTGGCCAAGGTCACGAGAAATCGTCCGTGGCTCTTACGCTTTACATACGCCTACTCCCGGTGGCGGCTCCTTCACAGATGGGCGGAGGTAACAGATGAAAAGAGCTGATGATCTAATTAGTCCCACAAGGGTACCATGAGTTCGATTCACTAATAACGCTAATTAAAAAACTACCCAATCAAATTAACAGTTGGATTACAACCATGATACCTCTCAGCATCCATGGGAGGAAATGAGGCAGGAGCCTCTACCGTTTCAGTTCGAGGGGGAAAGAAAAATGAAACCGCTCCAAAAATGAAAACAGGGGTCCTATGCAACTGACATGACCCGACAAAGAACATGGGCTGAATCTGGAGAAAAAAGAAAACTAAACAGCAAAACGAGAAAACTGTTATCACACGAATTCCTATTGGAGTAGGAAAGTAAGTTTTAGAAGAATCTAACCTAGTCCTAGTCCAATATGTGGGCAGTTTACTAAAGAGGTCTTTTCCTTCTATAAATAGGAAGGCCTCCATGCATTTAATCAGTGGAGTACCCCCAGCTTTGTAATGATCAGTTTATTCAGAATAATAAAGAGAAAGCTCCACCCTACATTGTGTCTTGCCTTTTGTCTATTTTTGTGTGCTTGTTTCTACATGCCAATAGCATGTCACAACAAGTTATCAGCACGCTCCACCGCTGAGCCGCCGAAGTCGTAAACTAGAAGAAGCCACCGAGTTGAAGTTGCCGCCTCGGGATTCACGCCGACCTCGGGTTCCAGTTCCACGCCTACCTCGAGAAGAGCATCACCTTGGTTTCCGTGCATCAACGACCTCGACATCCGTGCCAACCTGACGTTGTTGGCGGGATCAGGAACGACTACGAAGTAAGAACTGCCATGTATATGCACTACGCGGCTAAGTCCTTGGTTCTATCCTACGCAATGGTAACCAATGGATGGTATACATGCACAGAAATTTAAGGGTATGAAACTAGAAATTTGTAAGCGCGTTGAATCTCGCAGATCGCCTTTGGTTTTTTCCTAGCACGTTGCTGCCAGGAGCTTCGTTTTTCTTTGCATTGCATCACGGAATAGGTGGGGCTTGTAGCCACCACCGCCGTCGGCGACAGTACTGCCACGGCCACCATGCACACAACAGTTGGCTTGCCGATCTAACACATACATCACAGGAAAAAAAAGAATTAAAAAGAATAGGGCCAAAACCCTAACCCTAATCCGACGAGTTCCTTAACTTGCCAGAACCCTAACCCTACCCACCGCCGCAACGCACCGAGCCCACAGCCCGGCCTTGTAACATCCCCACCCTAATCATGCTCCTAAACACTCTGTTAAGTGCAAAACAGTCACATGTTCTAATGATCATGTTTAAGAATTCAAATCAAAAACAAACCTTTAAATATGGTCAAATTTGAGCTTGAACTAAAACTTTAAAATTTTGCACAAACGCGTCCCAAATAAAAATGTTAATGGGTTCCATGTCTCAAAATAGAATTTCAGAGAATTTTCTAGAATTTTATGAAAAGGGAAAGCAGTTCAAATAATTCGAGGAACATTCAAACTTTTTGTGTCTTAACAGACTTTTAATTCAAGTCATGTGCCGAAATTTGAAAAGTTCCAATAATGAAAAATGTTTCTGTAGATCTATCCTTCCATCCTGAATTTGTCGGAATTTTTGGAGCTGTGGAAGGTTAGGTTTAGAGCACTTAAAGTCGGCATGTTTGAAAAAATCGTTGGAAAAAAATAGAAAAAAACGGCCGCGTGTCATCTTCTTCCTTCCTCTCACTCATTGTGCCGCCAACTCTACTGTGCTCGACGCCATGCCTTCGTCCTTGCCCGAGCGATGGCGCCCAAATTGCAGCCAACTCGTCCTCATCTGCATTCATCTCACCTGGCTAACTCTTGCTCCCTCATTTCCTTTCTTTCTCGCGCAAGAGCATGCCGCCCAAGCCGCCATGGCTGCCTCCACTTGAGCTCGAGCTCGCCACCACCACCGTCACTCTCCGAGCCCAGCCCCAACCGCAAAAAGAAGCGCAAAGGCTCAATCTAGCCCCTCACCAACACCAATTTCAAGCTCCCACACCCCCAAGCAAGATCGGCGAACTTTTTCTCCAATGGCCGCCGGGTGAACGTCGACCAGTTCGCCGCCGATTTCTCCCACTCCGATGAGCCTCGGTCCAATTCCTTGCGCCGGGTGATGCACCACTTGACCGCGCACCTGCCTGACAAGACCTCATCGTCTAATTTTCAGTGAGCTCACCAGAATCCCCATCTTCCTCATCGCCGTCCGCCGGTCCGAACCGCCCCTCCGAAGAACTCCACCTTCAGGCCATCTCCCACGCCTACACCTACTACGGTGAGCTTCTCCTTGGTTCGTAGCAGCTCATGCTTGCGCAAGTTTAGGTCTCCGGCCATCCTAGTCACCGAAACGCCGCCGCGCCATTGCCACCGCCGTCGCCTCACGTCACAGGCGAACCTCCGCTGCCCGCACGCGTGCATAGGATAGTGCTCTGAGGTCGCCTCGTAGCCCTCGTCATGAAACAGTTCACTGTTTTCACTGGGTCGCCTCCGTTCGCGGGGAATGCGACTGCGCCACCGCGACACGGTGCGCGCACCATGTGCACCGGCACTGCTACAGTGCGAGGCCCCCTTTTCCTTTTTTCTTTTTCTCGAAGTGTAGCTGATCTAGTAAATTCGATAGAAGAAATATAAATCAGAAAAATGCAAACTAAATTTTGTCGGAACCCTCATCAGTAAATCCACCTATGGTGCAACATAAGCGTTTGAACTCTCAATAAATATTTGTACAAAATTCAGAGAATGAAAACCTAAATACATTTATTTATGCTCTTCTGTACATCCAAAAGTCATGAGTTTTGGTATGCATACGTCTCATGGCATTCCTGAACTGGTCACCAAGTGGCACAGTTAAATTCAGCAGATTTCACCAGTAATTGCATATCCAAGCTTTGCATTGTTTCATTTTTTAGAAAAAAGATTCTTGCATGCTCTTCAACCAATTTTTAGATATGTTACTGTCCAGGGTACTAGTGTCCTCTAAAAAGTTCAAAATAAATTTTATGTCTTCTAGAACCATGTTAAGTAATTTTTGAAAAAAAATCATTGTTTTTTTCATTAAAAACCTAATAATTTGTATTTTCTTTTGTGGAAATACTTCAGATGAAATTAACAAAAATCTTGCTAAGACATTTCTAAACATCACAGCATCATGAGGATTATGTAATTGCAATCATTCGTGTAACGAAGTTCCATGTCTTTGTTATCCTTAATTCTTGATTTTGCATTGCATCCATTTAGGAACCGACGCCGGAATCGAGGACGTGGAGATCATGTCCGAGGAGACCGGCGCTGACTTGAACCATCTTGAGTGTGCTAACCACCAGACTCAAGGCAAGCCCCGGTGCACTCCTATGTTTGCAAAGTTTTACATTTTCGCACATGTACTTCGAGTCGTGAATTGTGCATTTAAGTTTTAGGAGTTGTATGCAGCTATAGATGCATTTGTCTATAAATACCTATGCGTTGGTTCAGTTTAGTACAGCCACTTGGTAGAATATGTCTATGCTTAAATGTCGAGTCTGGTTCGGGTTACTTTTACTCTCACATGAGGATGTCAATGAATATGAGACCGGACGGGAAAGTTTCATGTGTAGGTTGAGGTGGCAAGGTTGTCCTTGTTCGCCATAGCCCCGTTCGTGTCGGTTGAGGACCGTTCGTTATGGTCCCGTTGAGCAAGTTTGAACAGTACCAGATGCATGCTAGTGTATGGAAACTAGTAAACTGATGTAACTCGATTACTGTATTGTTGGACATAAACCCACCTCTCTTTTGGTGATGAAGATGGTATGGTAGTTGCGGGTATGTGTTTGAAGGGAGGGTACACGGGCTAACCACGGATAGCTCCGGCGTGGGTATCGCATGGAGGACGTGTGCCCGGGAGAGGTGTTAAGCGGCCCGGCTCTATGGTGTCTTGTGAAAGGTTGCCGTGCGTGACTCGTTGTGAGTGTGCGTACGTCGTGTATTTCGGTTTTCTCCTATAGGATGTAAATCGATTCGAATCGTCGTCCCTCGCGGTTATTGAGTACCACTTGTGATCGCTGTCACATCGTAGTAAGAAGTGCACATGATGATGTATACTTGTTGTTTTGATACTTCAATAATTGTATTGCAACTATATATGAATTAGCATAGGTGCTAATATTTATGTTTATGCAATAACCCTTTTAATTTAGCTAAAATATGAAAATAAGTACTAACTTCTAGTGCTATTTTTATGCAATATTACCTTTACCTTGGTCAGCCCCCTGCATGCTAGAAGTCGGTCTTAGAAGGCCATTTTTGACGGGTAAGACTTGCTGAGTATTAGTTGCTCAAGGTTTGTTGTTTAAATTTTTTTGTTGCGGGTATTCCTGATTATAGCTTTTGTGTTTGTTGTGGCAAAGTGGTGTGGGAAGGTAAGCCACCCAAAGACTGGTACATTGAGTGGGTTTCCTCCTCTCCCAACCAGGAGCAAGGTGAATGAGATCGTGTCTATGGGCTGGACATGATTTCTGTGTAGAGATGTATCGTCGAGCTGTCGCTTCTGCTAATGTTTATGTAATCGAATTTTGAACTCTTTTATGTATTATAAAACTCACCTAAGAACTTGCACTCCTTTATGTAATCAAGTACAAACCTAAGTTGTAATAACTAAATCACTTGTACTCTATTTTATTTATGCTTATGTTTGTGGTCACTTGGATGCTTGCTTCGTCAAGTGTCACCTCATATCTATCCTGTTAATGCTAACCTCACATTTTTTAGGCAGTATGCTACAGGCCTGGCTCGGATCCAAGCAGATCCAGTCGGACCCAACCCTAACCAGGCCAGAGTCCAGCCCGACCCGCCCGAGATCCAATTGGACGGGCCCGCCGCCCCGCATCCTCCGGCCACCGCAGGGCCTCGGCTCCCACGAGGGCCACCGGATCTAGCCACCGGTGACTGGATCTACCGGCGGCACCACCGACCAAGGGCTCTCTCTGTCGAATGGAGAGGCCCTGGGCCTCAGAGCTTCAAGGCGATGTCCCGTCGCCATCCGCACCGCCCTATGCTCCACCGCACCGAGCCGCGCGGGGCTCCGCCGTCCATTGCGTGCCATTGCATCTGGCTACGCGGGGACCCATCGACATCCCGTACGAGGGAGCCACATGCTCCGACTCCTCGCCGCGGGATCTACGGCCTGCCGCTGTCTGGCACCGCCTCCGTCTTGCCACGACGACCGTATTGTCGCCGCCTCACCTCACCTCGGGCGCGTCGCCGCACGCCGCCGCGCCCCCGCCACAGCGCCCCATCGCACAAGGAAGCGCGGGGCCACGCCGTCCGCCGCGCGGCCCCCCGCCACCCTCCCGCACGAGGTTCACCCCGCCTCCATCCGTGCGCCGCCGCATCAAACTCCGCTGGACGCCGCCGCCTCGCCGCACCTAAGGCGCGGGCCTCCTCGTCGGCGTCTCACGCCATGACGACGGCCAGCCGCGGGGCTGTGCTGCTGCGCCGCCTCCGTCGCCGCACTAGGTGAGAGAGAGAGGAGTGGGAGAGGGGTAGTGAGGATAAGGGTTTGAAACCCTAGCCTCCCTCTTTTATACCGGCCAGGCCGGATGGGTTAGCGGGCCGTGGTGGTCCGTGACGCCGGCCTAAAAGTCCGGCCTGTTTCGGAAAAACAGAAAAATACAGGAAAAATAAAAAAAATCTGGTAAATTAGCGAAAAACCCCTTGAATTGAAAGAATATTGCGGCCAAGCTATGAATTCTTGCAGAATACCCCCTGAACTTTTCTGAAATAGAACCCACAGTCCTAAATTTTCACATTTTGGTTCAGAATTGTTTTGAATTAACAGTTTCACCCTGAAATTTTGTGAAAACACACTGGGAGTTTCTGGAAATTGTCTGGACATGGTTATTTCACAGATAACACCTCGGGTTTATGGGTAATTATGTCAGGAACATGTAACCTTGCAGTTTTAAGCGGTTAGGACCTTCTGTTTGTGCATATTAGCCTGAAGTTATGTGGATCATGTTATTTTGCAGAGAATTAGAATTTCTTGCAGAATTGTTGTGTCTGGTATTTTTGAAGCATGACCCTTGCGTTTTATGCATTTGTGGTTTATTTGCTATTTTGATGATCTGAAATCATATTTGAATAAATAACGAACTAAACACTTGCACTTTTTCTGTGTATATGAGCTCTCTTAATATTGAGAAATCTTAGCACCCTTTTGAGGGCCTCAGAATTTTCCTGGCATAGTTTGGTAATTAATTCTGAAAATTTTAAATACCTTATTGCTAGGATGTTTCTGAGAATTGTATCCATTACTTATTGCACCCATTAACTTGTTTACATGTAGTAAACACTCATGCACATTTATTTTGAATCAATTGTCCAATTTTTCAAGTAGAATAAATATCCTGATTAACCTAGAATGGTAGCTATTAAACTTTGAATGGTTACGTTTAGTCTGGTCACTAAATACCAATTTTTTCCTAAAATAGAAATAATTCATTTGAATTATTCAACCCATGGAGGGTGAATTGTATACTACGTACTTCTGTAGAACAATAAGTAGTTGTACAATATTTTGGTATAAAGTGAAATGAATTAAAATGATCTTAGAGTATTTGGGATTCACTGAATGAGTAAATCAAGAAGATAACCCAAATATTGGCACAACAATGTCAGTATATTTGAAATTACTTGAAGTTTCATATCATTATACTTTAGGAATTTTGTTGCTATTAAATGAATTATTGTTGCTAGCAAGAAGCTATTGAACATATCATCACTGAAGATGACATCTTATCAACAATAATGAGTTACTTATTGTACTCATAAGCATAAGTTTTTGGAATCATGTAGAGACCAAAAATGAGTCATTTGGCAACATAAGTAAATCCAGTCTGTTACCATTGTCTTTAGTACATAATACTTGGTCACTGGTTCAACATTTGTCAAATTCATAGAAGAATTGTGAATGTATATACTAGGAAGCTTGCAGCTAGTATAACAGGATTATTAGACATAAATCTTGAAGATAAAATATATGTACCATAGCTCTCATACATAAGAGATTATGAAATCATAGAAGATTGTTAATGGTACAATAGATATCATCACTTAAAATCTTGAAGGATTGAGCATTAATTCTGAAAATATAGCTCTTGATGATTGTCTCTTGCATGAGGATGATAATTTTGGTGATGATATATAGTATGTGCATGGGGACTCAGCATAGTCTTCCAAATTTGAAATAAGCTACCTTGTAGTAGTTATAGTATGGTGATGCATTAAGCTGATAATTCTTGAAAGAATTACATGGATCATGCAAACTTTTAGAAGAGTGAGCATTTAATTTATCATCAATGAGATATTAGCTTGAAGCTTATGCCTGAAGCATGCATCTTATATTCCTGTTTGCAATTGAATTTGTTCGTTATCTACGATATAGCATGAAGAAGTTTATATGTAGCTTGGTTTTGCTTTGGTTTTGCCTTGGTTTTTTTTTTTTGCCACTTGTTTTACCTAAAGTATATTTGTCAAATTTGCTTGGAATATATGGAACATATGCTGAAGATAATGATTTGCCAAGTCTATTAGTATTAATCATTTGCAATGATATTTGCTCACCATCAATCCACATATAACCTTGTAGGTTATTGGATAAGTTCTTTGCGCACTACTACCAAGTAGGTAGAATGGAAATTGCATTTTCTTGGAAGCACATGAACCAATGCAAGTATGTAGAATGGCAAACACTGGCATTATAATTGATTTTGAAGATCAGTTTTGCCTTGCAATAGTGTGATTCTTCATATTGTACCGAATACAATAAACTTGAAGTTTGTACCATATCTACCCTACTCACATTATTTCTTAGAATATTATGTATATGAATGGTACATATGTGAGTTTTTATACCAATTACTATTATACAAGTAGTATAATTGCAATCTATGATACATTAGCATTGTGTCGTAGAGAATGAAAGAAGCATTGAATAAACTTGAAGCTTAGTAATGGTGAGAAAAGTTGGAGGATTTTGATTGATGATTGCATAAGAGAAATGTGGATATATTAGAAATCTAATAGACATAATCTAATTTTGTATGATTGGGTCACTACAAGAAAATTGGGGTATTGCCACGGTGAAATATCGTTGCGATAGGGGCTAAATGGTTGCAATAACCAACTATTGCTACAAAACTCATTTCGTGGGCTGTCGTGGCAAGTAGTAGCGTGGCAATAGGCTTAGGCAACCATTTTTTTGTTTGGTTGCAATACCTATGTCTGTTGCCACGAAATAAAACGTTGTGATCAACAATAGACACAATGACTCAAACTGTGGCAATAAGTGGTTATTGCAACTGTATTTAGTTGTGGCAATAAATTCGGCAAAAGAAAAAAAAAATAAAGAAATAATGCACCTTAATCTGCTCTAGACATGACTTGAACCCAAGATCTTGATGTTATGAATAAGATGCTTTACCACCACACCAGTGTTGCTATTTGTGTAATAAATGGCAATATTATTTCTTTATCATCTCTCATGATGTGGAAAAGTTTATGAAAAATTATGGCAATAGCAAAAAATGGTCGCAATAGATTTTGCGTGTTGCAACAATTCTTTTGTTGTGGCAATAACTTTTCTTCTATTGCAACGAACTTTTCAAAAATTACAACGATAGTATTTTGTTGCAATATAACATATCTATTGCAATGACAAGACAATTGTGGCAATACTATTTGTGTATTGCCACAAAAACTTTGAAATTGACGCAATAATTATTGTTTTGTTGCAATAGATGTCAATCTATCGCAACCATTTTATTGACCGTGGCTATTAACACATACCTCTTACAACGAAAGCTGTTTTGTGGCAATAATGTTCACACATTGCAACCATGTATGAAAAACGTTGCAACAATACCTAGCTATCGCAACCAATATTTTGTTGTTGCAGCACTGCTCGTGGCAATACCCCGATTTCTTTGTAGTGGGTTAACCAGCAAATGAACATGTTGCTTGAAGCATAGCCTTTGAATTAATTTATCATTCGAGTTATGTATGAATTCAAGAAGAAAACACAATCTACCACTACCATGGCAATTACTAACCTTGCATGGTTCTATATCTATATTCCACTTTGCGCCTGCACTGTGGCTTGTTGCCATTTGCGCTATCCCATACTAATGGTCGGCATGCCATATTGAATGTGACAATCTATTGAGTTGACACTACGCTCCTTTCATGCAACAAAGGCTTTCTAGCCTCTATGATGCATCATGAATTGTGCACTGAATGCATATAGACAATCTGAAATTTATAGTTATCAGCCTTCTCATATCAAGAAGATCGAGATTAGGGGGGGCAAACTAAACTAATATGGGATTTACTCAATTGAATATGAGTATGCCTAATTAGAAGTATGGATTTACTAATCTATTGTGCAAAAAATCGATGATAATGAAATTGAATTGGCTAATTGGATGGTTTATTGAATAAACCTGCAAGTCTAGTATGGCAATCAAATATTCTAGAAGAAAATTCCTTGCATGTTTTAATAAATTTGTGATTTATGCAATTAAATCTAATTTTGTTGCGATGAATAAAAGAATCTAGACATTATCATTGTTTTTCTAACATAATAGAATTGCTCCACTCAAAATTGAGAGCATGTCTAGCTCACTGCATATATGAATACAAATGCGCGAAATACAAATATTTTCACCATCTTTGCATACATAAATGGGCACTCACTTGAAGTTTGGTGATATAACCTGTAAGTTATGTCAATTGCATGCCTATGATAGGGGATATCACTAGAATTTGTATGCTATAATGTTAGCATTAGGGCGAGAAAGAACTCAGAATTGAATGCCTTACATTATCATTCCTTGAAAGCTTGAAGCGAGAATGGAATCACGCACTAAATATGCACATGAAGCGTATGCGCACGAAGCGTAATGTCAGGATAATCTTGAAAGAAGAGAGGAGTAACTAGAAGTTTGTCACACCCCAAAATTTCAAATTTTGGAATGTGACTTAAATTTCACTAAATTTTGAAACTTTTTAGAATAGTTTAAAATTTTGCTTTAATATTTGAGAGTTGTCACATTTATTTAGGCAAATGTAATTATTTTCTACATCAAAATAATTAATATAAGTTATATAATGTTTGTTGCATTCATGCTGCTAGAAATGCATTTAGGATTTATGGTGTGCAAAATGAATTTAAAATCATGTAGAAATCCGAGTTGGAAAAAAAAAGATTTTTGAATAGAAAAGGAAAATTCTTTTTGAGTTGGTTTGGACTGAAATCCTTTTCTCCCCGGCCTATTTTCCTCTTTTGTTTTCTCTCTTGTTGCCTCATCCCTCTTACACCATTTCTTTTACCGCGACCGATTTCTTTTCTTCTCTAGCGGACTGCCTTTTCTTTTCTCTTTCTGCATTCTTTTTTCCCGTTTCTTTCATCATCACACCTTCTCAACATCTCCTATGAGTACCTGGACTCCTCCCCACGTCCTCCCCATGGCCCTAAGCCCTCTTGGACTGAACACTAAGGCAGCCCACCCTCATCTCACAACTCTCCCTTCTTTTCCTTGCCGTTTGGGCCGAGGCCCACCTTTCCTCACCCCTCCCCACCTATGGGCCAAGCCCAAACCCTCTACCAAACCCTAGGCCACCCCCTCTATATGTATGAGAGCCCCTCCCCACGTCCCCCCTGCTGTTTCCCACGCACTCCCCCACCCTCCAAACCCCTCCCACGCCGTCAGGCTGCCGCCACGCGACGCCACCCTCGCGTTCAGCAGCATAGTCACATATTGGCATCAATGTTTCCGGCGATTCGTCCATCCAAATGCAACCAAATTTTGCCAGCCGGTGCGCAATAGAGTCCTCTACAATATAACCAAAATTCAACTCAAGATCTGATGTGGATGGACAGGGATATAATTCGCAATGACTACTGCTCCTGTTCTGGATCTGTCCAGCGCCCCTGATGGTAATTGTTTTCCGTGTTCCACCCAATACATCTATCTTTCTGACCTAAATTCAACACCATATTGTGTTCTAGAAAGTCTACTACGTATCCCCCAAAGTATTCGTCGAGATCATTTAGGAATCGACCAGGAACGCAATGCGACCGTTAACTGTTCCAGAACAACTCCATCTAGATCCAACCATTTGATCTCTTTGTCATGTAAACCAGTGCCCCAATCATCTTGCGTCCAACATGTTCCACAACATTTCGCATATTCCTGTGGTAACTTTGTCCCAAAATATCCATCCAATCAACGGGAACACGCACATTTCATTTCCTAACCGTTTCTGTTTTTCCAGATTTAGTGCTTAGTCTTTCAAACATCATAACTTTTTGCTCGTAACTCCGTTTTAAGTGATTCTTGCGCTCACGTGATCGTAGGATCGAAATCTATCATTTAGTACTGTTTTTAGAGTAATTTGATAATGTTTGGTGTACTGTTTCTTATTACTTCTGCGTTGTGTGCTTTGCATGTTACCGTTATTTAGAAACGCGTGTTCGAGAGTTAACAAGATGAAGATCAAGACAAGAAGACTCTGAGCAGCAGCACTTCTTTTGAGGCAAGTGTCCTTGACCATTTTGAACCTATTGCTTTCTCCCTCTAGTTTTGCATGCATTGCGTTTAAATTGAATCCCATGTGTCATATCATGTTCCTTTACTTTCCCCTTGTCGCCCGGGTGTGGTTGATAATAATATGGATGGGTATGTCATGCTTAACTTGCTGTCTTGGGATGGATAATAATTTGACTAATAATCTTGACTAATGCTTTCACTTGAACATAATCTTCACGGACCGGTTAATCTTTTTAGCAACATGGAATTTAGGTGATCCAAGCAGGAGGATGTTGATGATGGTGCGGGTATGCACGTGTGCCTGTCATGGTATTGTATGGTTGTGGGTAGTACCTGCTTGTGATCATAAGGACCGGTTCGTGGAGCGGCAACCCAGGACAACAGCGCAAAGCACAGGGTTGATTATGGTAGACTTGGTCAAGTATTATGTTGTCTTCCCAGTTTTGCCGGCATTCATGGAAAGAGGGAGGAAGGGGTACTTCCAAACTCAGGTGATGGAGGGGTACTCCTAGCCAAGGCGCAAGAGGGGGCTTCTGAAGGAAGGGTTACTTCCGCGGCGGTAGAACCTTAGCGGGGATGTTGGCAGGCTGGGAAGCGCTTTGAAAGACCATGTGGTGATCTCTTGGTCTCACACCTTTGGTAGTGTGAAGACAACATGGAGGTTTTAGTCACTGAATAGTGAGGGAATCACCACCTTGTGGGTAAAGTTGTGCACCTCTGCAGAGAAGTAAAACTGTCATGACAGCTGTGCTCACGGTCAGGAGCGGCCTGGATCCTCACATGATTAGTGGGAATGGTTGGGTGCATCTGGTGGGGTAACCAGATTTGGGTGGAGCAACCCTTGGCTTTACAGGTGGAGTAACCTGTATAGTTGACCTTATGTTAATAACCTTTGGGGGGTTTATTTCACTTAGTAATATAGGTGCTTTAATAATGTCTTAAGTTAAGTTGCTTTTCTGCTATGAACCATGTGTTAGCCTTTCTTGTTATAAGCTTGCATTTCATATACTTTCCCACAATTGCGGAGTACGACATGTACTCACGCTTGCTATTTTCTCTACAATTACCAAATGTTGCTCAGAGAGTGAAGATTGCCCAGTTTGAAGACGATGGTGAAGACTAAGCTTGTGGAGCCCCCAGTCGACTGCCTGTGGTGTTATGGAGTCTTCCGATAGCGTTTGTATTCATATAGTCCTTTGAGACATTTATTGTAATATTTATACGATGTATTTATGACATTGTTTACTCTGTTTTACTATACTTTGTCCTATATGTGTGAAACTTGATCCTGGGCACACATATAGATGAGCATTCGGTTTTGGCCTTAAAACCGGGTGTGACAAAGTTAAACCGAATACCGCGTGTGATATATCACGAGGACGCTTGTGCTTATATCACCGGTCGACTTGTTTGTCATTGATGTAAAATCTATTGGGACGCCTTTGGATTCTAAATCAATGGGCACTTGTCATTGCAATTGTTATGAAAATCCTCCATCTTATGAGTTGAACACTTCGCTAAGAAGGATCAAGAATCTCATGGATGAGTAATCATCATGAGATGAGATACCAACACCATTGTGCACACATAAGTGTTGGGAATGCAGAACAATAGAAGAATATGATAACAGAAGAAAAGTTGTATAATATCTCCTTATGAATTGCTATTGTTTCTCTCATGAAAGAGAGAACCCGAACCCGGATCTGGCAACAAAGTCCATGGCAAAAATGCCTGTAAGCGTTACTATCGGGTCAATGAATGCAATTGAGGATGAACCATAGATTGGTGAAAGTATATGGTTCATAAATCTTTGTAAAGACTGATATTCTCATACTACGAATGAAGTTCTGCTGCATCTTTGGCAAAATATGAAGAATGAATGAATATGCAGTTAGTCATAGGATTCTGTAAATTCAAATGGCAAAGATCTTCGAAGGACAATGAATAATTCCTGAAGAGAATTACCGCGACATACAATATCTTCTCAGAAGAATGACATAAGTCTCTTACAGAGCTTCTCGCAAGAGAGAATGTATCTCACTGAAGAGAACAATGTCCTAAAAAATATTCTTGAAGGAATGAGTCATAGAATGACTTGTCAATCAAATCTCGAATAACACCATCTATCCCAGAAATGTATATAGACTTGACTATATGAATGAGGAATCATAATACCTTAAAGGTATGAGTACTCTGAAAGTACAAGCTAGCATTAGAATGATGATTTCCTGTGTTACCACAGAAGGTAAATGAATATTGGTGTAATTATCTCCTAATTGAGAATCAAGATTGATTGATGAATGTTCTAATGAACATATCATATTATTGTAATCCTGAAGATGAATATTGAAGAATTACAATGATCAATGTCTTGCTTCGAAACTTGATATACTATATTCTGGAGTTATAGATCATTGGCAAATTATACCCCAATTATCCTCTAAAAGGATATGTCTTCCTCAAAAAGGATAAATCCTCTGCAAGGATAATACTTAGTTTGTATTGCACAACTTAGCAAATAAGTGATTGTTTGATCGAATCAAGTATTTATGAATGAAGCATGTTGCTCCACTACTCTCATCATAGTAGATAGAAGAACTATGAGAAAGGTCTATAAAAGACTTAGCATTGGGGTATTAAATTACCATTGCTCATGCACATTTAGGCAAAATATGACTAAGGCATATTAAACATTAAATTTTAAAAGATGTCGTCATAAGAGGAGCATATATAGATTATCTGGAATAATCACTGAAAAACTTCACTTAATTGTTTATGATCAAGAAGATCAATATCTTGAAAATAATAACCAAGAATGTTTAATGTTGTACTCTTTTTCCCTTTGTGAGTTTTTACTTGAAGGCTTCTCACATAAGGTTTTTAATAAGGCAACATGTGCAAATACGGCTTGCATTAATATTTGTACTCTTTTCCTATATGAGTTGTCGCTTGAATGACGCTCTTACAAGGTTTTGAGGAAGCAATATTATGCAATATAAGTAACGGTACCATGTACTCTTTTTTCTATTTTTTCTCGCTCGGTTTTTATACAAGAGTTTTTAATGAGACATGAGTGTCGCGTTAAAATGTCTCAGGGGGAGTGTTATGACACGAATTACTATTAGAGTAGGAAAGGAAGTTCTAGAAGAATATATCCTAGTCCTAGTCCAATACGTGGGCAGTTTATTAAAGAGGTCTTTTCCTTTCATAAATAAGAAGGCATCTACGTATATAAATAGTGGAGTACCCCAGCTTTGTAATACCAGTTTATTCAAAATAATAAAGAGAAAGCTTCATTCTACATTGTGTCTTGCCTCTTGTCTACTTTTGTGTGCTTGTTTCTACCCGTCAATAGCGTGTCACAACAAAAACGACCAGCCCATCAAGCAGGACACCATCTCGCAGCACGAACCGCGGTACAAGATCGAGGGGTTGAAAAATTGACTGTCAAAAATAATTTAGCTAATAAACATATATAAGTCCCCAAAAAAATAAAAGTTCTCCATTCGCTTGCTCTGCTCGCTGGGAAAATTTCTCCCTTGAAGATCCAGGCAAATTCAGCGCGTACTGACAATGGAGAAACAAATTACAGACAAATTTCTATGAGCAATTGTTACTTTCTTGTCTTGCCACCGTGAGAAGGAAAAGAAATTATACGATAGTTGCAAAGCATCCAGCGAACTAGAAAATAATTAAAAAAAAGGATCGGATAGTGCAGAGCGATTCTTCTTCCAGTCAGCAAGAACATTTATATATGTAGTGCAATCTTGCACATCCAGGAATCACACCCTTCCTTTACATTTCCAGATAGATGTTGGGTAAGCCGCCACACCGCATGTTATTAAGCACGCGACATCAGAGTTGGGTAAGGGCAGCTCCGATCTTGTGAGAGATTGGCGAGTCCGAGTCACCGTTGACAGTGCCGTTTCCCTGCAGTAATGTTGGTCATGCGTAAGAAAACTGCACCTCCAGTATCTCGGCAAGAACGTACTGGTGCTTCCTGGGTGAGTGCTGGTAGACGCCACCGCATCGCATGGATCAGTGGACGGAGCTGCAGCTGGCTTTCGCCTTTACCTGAATCTGAATTATGCGCAAAACGCATATTAATCGGTGCAAGTAGAATTTCCGTTTCAGATGGGCGACGGCCTCATTGACGTACGCCTCTTTTCTCACCCTTTTGGGAAACTTCTCAGTGCCTTCTTCCGTTGGGGTATTGGAGAGAGTCTTGGATCCCTTGTATAGCACTCATGTATGTATCATGTCCATTTGATCCGGCTGGATTAGAATTTTTGCTGAATGGCTTTGATCTGACGGCGGTATTGGGAGGGTGTGATATTCCCTCGAATTCTAAACCAGTTCTTTGGGAGAGACGAGCAGGCAGAGCCACCAGTCTGCCCCTAACAAAGGGAGGAGGTTCGTTCTTCGTTGACATTCTCTCCAACAGTTGAACGCATGAAGGTTCGGAGACGCTCCGATATACAATTGCTGTTGCCACGTAGAGATATATTGCTCCTCGACAGATGTTCATGCAACAGGTTATCGTGATCCTGTTAAGCTTTGGGTAAGGGAAAAGCAGAGATAAAAGTGGGCCCTGATAAGCGAGAACCCACCCTTCAGTTAAACTATGTGATCCACAGAGACCATTAGCACTTTATTTTTCCTTGAACGCGCAGGAAAACTGCGTGTCATTTCATTAAGGAGAAGTAAAAGTTTTTACAAGGCACAAGTGGCCCGAATCATGCCGTTTCCCTTTTACATTTGCGCCTGTTACAATTTAAGCAACCTACTAGAGCAACACCTGGCTACGGCAAAATCACTGCGAGCCTTTTGGCACTGGCTAGTTTCCACGCGACGGCCTCCTCCGAAATGTTGCGGATGATCAGAGATGGCTGCGGTGGAGCCCTGTCAAAGACACACCGGTTTCGTTGTTTCTAGATTACCCAGGACACAAGCATCACTAGGGTGTTGAATCCCCTCTTCTTCTCTCTTGGGACTTTCTTTAGTGCACGGCACCACCATTGTTTGAAATTGTTATCGTCCACTGACGGGGTCAAGGTTTGCAGCCCTACCTTACTCAAAGTGTGGAACCATACCTCCCTTGCCACAACACACCCCGTCAGCACGTGTTGAATGTTTTCCTCATGCTGGTCGCACAACGGGCAGTTTTCTGGGTGCTGCAAGCCGCGTCGTGCTAACCAGTCTGCTGTCCAACACCGATTGAGGATTGCCAACTAAAGAAAGATCTTAACTTTCAATGGCGTCCAAGATTTCCACAACCTTTTGTGAGGCTCGAAAGTGACTGCTCCTGTGAAGAACCTGTTATAAGCTGACTTAGTTGTGAACTTGCCTGAGGCCTCCGGCATCCAAATGTGTTTGTCCTGCTGTTCTGGCATAAAGTGACCCCATGCAGTATGTCCCACAGCTGAAGGCATTGCCAGATCGCGAGCACGGGCAGGCCCCCTTCAAAATCATCTCTCCATCGGTTTCCTTCCAGCGCCTTACTAACCATTCGCTTTCTCCAACCTCTCTTCTTGACATGTGGTGGATTGTCCACTCCCTATTATTGTTGTGACTGAGGCTGCAAACATAGCTCTTGCATAGGTCATGGTCGGTCCGGTTCTGTCTTCTCAAGCCATAGCCATCTCATTGGGAGAGCCCATCCCAATGTCTCCAAGTTGTGAATGCCAAGACCTCCGAGCTAAAGTTGACGCATGACTCGCTCCCAAGCGACAAGGCAGTGGCCGTCTCGTAGGTCCTTTCGTGCCCTCCATAAGAATTTCCTTTTTGATCTTGTCTATCTCCTTGATCACCCATTTCGGCACGTCCAGTGCGATAAGTAGGTGGATAGGCACTGCTGTGAGCACCATGCGAACCAAAATTAGGCAACCCACCATGTTCATGAGAGCTGCCTTCCAGCCGGGCAAGATGTTCGCAATTTTGTCGATGATGGGTTGTAGATCAGCCTTTGTTAATTTCCTGACTGGCAGTGGCAGGCCTAGATACTTGCACGGGAAATTCGATATTGCACATGGCAATTCTTCCCCCACCTGTTGCACTTGATCCTCACGACATTGGATGGGTATTATTGTGGACTTGGTCATATTAGTGTGCAGGCCAGAAGCTTGACTGAAGGCAGCCAGCACACCTTTGATGAGTGAAAGGTCACTTGCTGTGGGCGAGAGGAACATGACCACATGATCAGCATATATGGACATCCCGAGCCGCCGGGCAGTCAAAGGTGTCCACAGTCCTAGCTCATCCGCCTTGGCCACCATTGAATTTAGGACGTCCATGACGATTATAAATAACATCGGGGACAGCAGATCACCTAGTCTCAAGCCGCGACGGTGGTGTATTTTCTCTCCCAGCTGGCCATCGATTAGTATTCTTGTTGATGACGTTTGTAGTAGGCTGCATAGCAATCCTCTTCATTTGCTCCCGAATCCAAGGTGTACCAAGATTTCCAGTAAAAAGGCCCAAGATACATGTCAAAAGCCTTTGTGATATCCAGCTTGAGCAGGAGGCGTGGCACTCTTTGGCGGTGTAGATGTCTAGCCATTTGTTGCACCAAGATGAAATTGTCATGGATGCATCGACCACGGATGAACACGCTCTGGTTAGCCGCCACCATGCAGCCTAGTTTCGGAGTCAGTCGTTCTGCCATAATCTTGGTGATCAACTTGGTGAAGCTATGCACTAGACTGATTGGCTGGTAGTCTCCCACCTGAATGGCGTCCTCCTTCTTCGGGATCAGCACCATGAATGCCGAGTTGAGCATGTAGAGTTTGCGACTATCACCGCCATGGAGAGCGCCCACCGCCACCATTATGTCGTTTTTAATGGTCGGCCAGCATTCCTGGTGCCTTGTCCAAAGGCATTTTCTTTATAACACTCCACACCGTCTCCTCGGATATTGGTGCATCTAGGCTCTGTAGATCATGAGGCTGCTGGTAGAATGCACCGAGATTGAGTGTTTCAGATCGGTTCTCAGGTTTGCCCAACAGATTGTTGTAAAAGTCCCAAACTGCCTCCTCTCCAACTCCTCAGTTTAGCAATGTAGTTTTTTTGTTTCTGGTATCTTGCATGTGAATAGAAAAATCCCGTATTTGCGTCTCCCTCACTCAGCCAATCAATTTTGGCGCGAGTTCGTGCTATCGTCCGCTGTAGGGATGCTAAGGCCAGACAATGCTGCTTCAAGTTATGGTGCAACCAAGCCTCAGGTGGGGAAAGGCCTGGTATGTCTTGGGCGATGCCAAGACGGTGCAGCGCCTCTCGGGCCTGCTCAAGCTGCGCTGAAACATTGCCAACAGTTCTCTGGCTCCACGCCTGGAGCCCCCGGCTAGTGGTGACAAATTTCTGCGCCAGCCTCTTCAGTGGACAATTCGCTTCGCCTGCTCCACCGTCTCGTGGAAGCCCTGTAACTGAGGCCAAAAGCTCTCAAAATGAAAGCGCCTTTTCCCAGGGGTGTTGCTTCGCAAGCCAAGAATCAACGGGCAGTGATCAGAAATTCCCGCAGCCGTGCTTTGTAGGATATAGTCCGGGAAGATCGCCTCCCAGCCTGAGTTACAAAATACCCTGTCCGGGAAGACCATTAGCACTTTGAGTGACCACTGACCGGTCAGCCGGCCTGGACGCAAGAATCTCTCTATAAAAGCAGAGGTGCACCATGCCCGGCCATCGCCTGTTTCCCCTGATTCTGTTTTGCTGTCAGCGGCAGCCAGCAGCTCAGCATAGAGAACGATGACCGAGCGGACCAGTGCGAGAAGAGGCAGCAGCGAGCGGAGCAGTATTACCCGCCGATGCAGTTGTGGCGGCGCTGAGCATGATGCAACGACGCCGGAGGAGAAAGAACAAAGGCAAGTCTAGAGATCGGCAAAGGGAAGGGCAGAAGGCCACACCTTTCTTCCAGGTCCCTCTCCCTCTCTCTCGCTCTGTCCACCTGAAACACGCCTTCTGGCCATGGCTACCTGCTCCAGGATCGGAGGAGGCGGTTGACCACGACGAAGAGGAGACTGGAGCGCGTCTCCGTCGAATAACCAACTCAATCGCGTCTGCTTCGTCGCCGGGCATATCTTAAGATGCGTGTCCGTGTGTGGTGTGTGGTGTGTGCATGCTTTTTTTCAAGCAATTCGAGGGGGAGAGTTTCCCTACCTAATTATATTAATCAAAAATTGCAATGAACAAGTTCATTATAGAGTGAGGTCGGGAGCCGAGCCCGCGCAAAGCCACAATTGGCTGAGGGAGGGAGGAGGAGGAGGGGCAGCGATTTAGCTAAGCCGATGGCTAATGTGGTGTGTGCATGTGTGATGTGTCGGTGGTGATTCGATCGTGTCGTCGGCTTGACGTACGTAACTATATACATAGGTTGTGTCGTCAGCAAGTCTCTGTGGTGATCTGCTAGCCTTTGGAAGGATGTCTGATTTTTTCACTGGATTGCTTTGATACACTAATTAAACACCTTGCTCACTCCTTGCAACAACAACAACAACAACAACAACAAAAAACACCTTGCTCACTGGACTACCGCGTACCGCCGCTCCTCCGCAACACGGGCGCGAGGGGAAAACAGGAACGCGTTTCCTTTTCTCTAGGTCACCACTTTCTAAAACAAAACTTCTTACATATAGGTGGGTTTTTACAAGTTTCCCTATTTCCCCCTAATTCTTACAATGAACCTATATGGCATAACCTTCAAACAATGCACCATATTCCTTAAACATCGCAAAATGATGCTTAATTCAAACTAATTTGACGACATAATCTCACGCTCGTGCAGGCATACACACCATAACTTTATTTAACTTGAATGTCTACGAGAGACTGGTTGGCATATGGTTGATGCAGTCAACATGTACGTCTCACTGTCGACGTGCACCTCGACTAATACTAAAAATAATTAATCGTAACTGCAAGTGCGTCAGACTCAAGCTAGTGTGGGTAGGTTTTACCAAAAGAAACCTAATAACTTGAGCTACACTAGTTTTGTAAAAAAAAACAAAAATTGAACCTAAGTTGAATGTTTTGAACTGCACGCTAAGAAATGAGTAGAAGAAAAATAAATAAATTTCTACATCAATAGCCCATATTTGTAGCAAGATTTGGGGTGATAAATTGATGAAGGAAAATACTCATGTTGTACGCGCCTGCTAACACTCGAAATTCTGATTACACCTTTTTTTACAGTGTGTTTAAATTTAGAACTAATGGTGCTAAGAACAATTAAGGTGTTAGAGCAAAAAGGAAACTTACTTGATTCCTTTTGTCAATATAAAATGTTTGGATTTAATCTTAGCAACATATGTCAAAATTGAATCGCTGAAAAAGGCCAGTGTTGAAGGCTCTTGTAACGCTCTGTTTCGTATGGAATCGTGTACGAATACGTTGGAGACCATTAGCGTCATAGTAGGCGGCCATTAAACACAACCACCACCAAGAAGCGAGTGATCCAGCAGGGAAGTTGGAACCCACACACCATGCATATACACATCGTCCTATACCAAGAACACTTCATGGTAGGGGTGGGCATTCGGTCATACCCGAAGTTTCGGTCCGGTTTTTTTGGTCTTTTTAATTTTCGGTCATCTAGAATTGCTACCCGAAATAACAATAAAAATTTTGATACCCGACAACTTTAGGTACTTAAATTTCGGTTCGGTCTTCGGTTATACCCAAACTACCCAAATTTAGCACTAATTTTCAGAAAAAAAAATCAACTTGATTATACCCAAAATGTACTATGCAATCAACTTGATAATGAGTTACCATTATACGATAGAGGAAACATGAATATGGTGAATGAGTAACAGAGGATATGATGTGACTATGGCATGAGTCTATGTGCTAAATCCTACTGCTATTATACTAATTTGGGTAATTTGAGTAGTTCGGGTACCCAAGGGTACTACCCGAATTTGAAACATAAAATTCGGTTATCTAGCTCTAGTACCCGAAAACCGGAATTTCGGGTTTTTCGGTTTCGGTCTCGGTTTTTTCGGTTTCGATGTTTGGGTATCGGTTTTTTTCGCCCACCCCTGCTTCATGGAGAAGAGGGCGACGAAGGAGAGGCCATCGCGCGCGAATTGAATCGACCGCGCCGGCATCGTCAGTCGTGGGATCGCGTAGCTTCTCGAGGCCATTGAGAAATCCTAGCGGTCAATCTAGTAGCAGATCTTGTAAGGGCTCTGCGACGTCGTGATTTTATTTCTTCGCTATGGCGTCACGTTTCGAACGACGGCATTGAAAGCCCTGAACCGCCCGGACGTGGATCACCACGCCAAATACTGCTGATGCTACAGCCATCTCGTCTGAGTGAATGTATGTTGCAGCAGCTGAAGAGTTGTAATTTCGCCACGGTATCGCTGCACAATGCCGATTGTTGTCACCTGCTGGTACCAATAGACTGGGCAGTGCCATCGTTTATAACAACATGCATGCAGCCTAGCTCACTGATCGATCAGCGACCGTCTCCTATCAACAAGCTCGTCTAGCTGCTCAAAGGCACCTGCATCTCTCGAGGACTGCCTAATTGCGAAGGTGTGCGATCCCGTGCGCTTGCTCAGCGATATATACGTATCTGTTTGTTGATTCATGCGCATCTATATGCTTTTCGTTTCTCTTGTTGCAGCGATGCCGACCCTGATCATCATGGTGGACCCGGAGTGCTGCCGCTGCAGCAGCAAGATGCAGAAGGTCCTCTGCGTCAATGTTCTGCTGGACGAGCTCGATCTAGCTACTCTCATCGTTGATCGCTTTTACGAATCTTTGCAGAGCGAGGGGAGTTCGCCATCGAGAAGATCGTGTACGAGAAGGACAAGGTGATGGTGTCGTGGCCCTTCAACGCCGACAAGCTCTCCTGCAAGGCCGGCAGAATCATCAAGAACATCAAGGTCGCCAAGACGCCGCCGCCCAAGCCCGAGCCCAAACCTGAACCGAAGCCCAAGCCCAAGTCGGAGCCATGCAAACTCATCCCGTATCCTTACCCGTACGTCCGTACTCGTGCCTACAGCCCGGGTGGCCCTACAACTGCCCCCGCCATACTGCCAATGCCCCTTGCCCGAGCCTAAACCTGAACCCAAGCCCGATCCCAAACCTGAGCCCAAGCCCAAGCCAGAGCCAGCTCCATGCTCATGCTCTCCATGCTCATGCTGTACCCTTACCCGTATCCAGTGTGGCCGTGCAGCTGCCCCCCACCGTACTGCCAGTGCCACGCCAAGCCACCGGAGCCGGCGATACCAGCACCGCGCCGAAGCCCGAGCCACCGAAAACGGCGCCGGCGTGCCAGTGCCCGACGTGATCGTTGTGCCACTGCTACAGCTACCAGCCGACGTACATGCCGCCGCCGATGCTGTACCATATGGTCGTCTGCGACGAGAGCGGCCGTACGGCGCTTGCGCCATCATGTAACTGCAAGGGGCTGCTGCCACCTGCTGAAACAAATATGCGCCGGGCCATCCTGCTGAGCTTTGTGTAGTAACTAAAGTTGTTACAGACCTTTGAGCTGCAGGGTCATGCATGTCCGAGACATTGACACGGTCGTTCATCTGGTTTCACGGAGGCAGATGTGATGGTGGTATATGGGATGTCCAATAAGTGTTCAGGTCTAAATTGGAACGAAGGAATTATTTACAGTTTTTGTATATGAACTCTAGTAACTAGCCTATCGACATGTGTATTCGCACCGGCTGGTAATTTCCTGGACACCATGCTTGTTATATGGATCAACCCTGCCATACATACCTACATACTATTACAATACTTACTGCCAAGTTCGCCGAGCAAAATGAACACTGAATATTGTCTGTGCGTTGGGTGCCATGGTGTCGTATGCCATATATATAGACCCGGTATGCAGTGCTTAACGTTGATAGGAAGGATCTTTCCAGATGAAAAGAACACCGAACAGAAAAACGCACAGCTAAGACTACAAAACTGCAACAAATTGGCAAGATCATCGTGTGCCGTCCTCCTACGTACATATGTACTTGGTGATGTCTTTCGGTTTGACCAATGCACCTGCTCACTTCATGTACTTGATGAACTCAGTGTTCATGCCAGAGTTGGACAAGTTTGTCGTGGTTTTCATTGATGACATCCTGATCTATTCGGAGACAGAGGAGGAGCATGAGCAGCACCTCCGGATTGTGTTGCAGCGTTTGCGAGATCACCAGCTGTATGCTAAGTTCAGCAAGTGTGAGTTCTGGCTTAGCGAGGTGCCTTTTCTTGGCCATGTCATATCAGCAGAGGGCATTGCTGTTGATCCAAGTAAGGTGCAGGATGTTCTGGATTGGAATGCACTTAGGAGTATCTTTCAGATCCGCAGCTTCTTAGGTTTGGCTGGTTATTACCGTCGGTTCATTCCGAACTTCTCTAAGATCTCCAAGCCCATCACTGAGTTGCTGAAGAAGAATGTGAGGTTTGTGTGGAGCCCGCAGTGTGAGGAGGCGTTCCAGAATCTGAAGAAGCTTCTCACTACCGCTCCAGTTTTAGCTCAGCCTGATATCACCAAGCCATTTGATGTATACTGTGATGCTTCTGGTACTGGTCTTGGTTGTGTGCTGATGCAGGATGGTAGGGTGATTGCTTATGTCTCTCGGTAGCTTAAGCGACATGAAGAGCATTACCCCACCCATGATCTTGAGCTTGCAGCTGTCGTACTTGCTTTGAAAGTATTGCGGCATTATTTGTTAGGAAATCTGGTGCATATCTATACAGATCACAAGAGCCTCAAGTACATTTTCACTCAGTCATATTGAATATGCGTCAGAGGAGATGGTTAGAGCTGATCAAGGATTATGACTTGGAGATTCACTATCAGCCAGGGAAGGCTAATGTGGTTGCTGAGGCTTTGAGTCGCAAGGCTCATTGCAACAATCTTATCGCTGCTCCATATGCAGAGGCAGAGCCCAGTCTTCGAGTGTATGCTTATGGCTCTTTGGCCAATATATCACTTGTTCCGACCTTACGTGATGAGATTGTGGCAGCACAGCAGAAGGATGAGAAAGTGGGTCACCTCAAGAGGAGACTCAAGCTTGGGGAGGCTAGAGTCAAGTGTTTCAGAGAGGATGAGGATGGAGTCCTATGGTTCAAAGACAGATTGGTGGTTCCAAAGGACTTTGAGTTGCGCAAGAAGATTCTTGATGAGGCGCACACGTTCAAGTATTCTATCCACCCTCGTAGCAACAAGATGTATCAGGACTTGAGGAGTCGCTTCTGGTGGACCCGCATGAAGCGGGAGGTCGCACAGTATGTTTCCGAGTGTGACATTTGCAGGAGAGTCAAGGCAGATCATGTGAAGCCAGCTGGATTATTGCAGCCTTTGAGTATTCCTGCTTGGAAGTGGGAGGATATTAGCATGGATTTCATTGTTGGGTTGCCTCTCACCTCGCAGAAGCATGACTCTATTTGGGTCATTGTTGATCGATTGACCAGGTCAGCTCACTTCATTCCGGTGTATACCCGTTACAGTGTGCAGAAGTATGCTAAGCTTTATATCTCCCGGATTGTCTGTTTGCATGGAGTGCCTAAGACCATCATTTCAGATAAAGGACCTCAGTTTGTTTCTCGCTTCTGGGAGCAGCTGCATGCTTCTTTAGACACCACCTTGATCCGCAGTGCTGCTTACCACCCACAGACAAATGGACAGACTGAGAGGGTGAATCAGATTCTTAAGGACTTACTTCGTGCTTGCGTGTTGACTCACACCAAGGATTGGGAGAAGTGTTTGCCGCTAGCAGAATTCTCGTACAACAACAGTTATCAGGAGAGCATCAAGATGGCACCCTTTGAGGCTTTGTATGGACGTCGTTGTCGGACTCCCCTTAATTGGGTTGAGTCTGGTGAGTGATTCACCTTTGGGACTGAGTTGATAGCAGAGGCTGAGGAGACTGTGAGACACATTCAGTCCAACTTGAAGGCAGCCAAGTCTAGACAGAAGAGTTATGCTGACAGGAGACGCCGACCATTGGTATTTACAGTTGGTGATCGCGTATACCTTCGTGTCTCTCCCATGAAGGGCGTACGCCGGTTCGGTGTCAGAGGGAAGCTAGCCCCGAGATACATTGGACCTTTCCGAATCTCTGAGCAGTGTGGACCCGTTGCTTACCGATTGGAGTTACCCTCCAACCTCTCTGGTGTTCACAATGTCTTCCATGTATCGCAGTTGAGGAAGTGCTTGAAATCTCCTGCAGATGTGGTGGTCAGCGATGTTGAAATCCCTCTGGGTTCCAGATGTGCATGTTGGCCAGTTGGTAGAACTTTTCAAGAGCTTTCCAATGGTACCAAATTTGTAAATTTTGGAGCTCATTTGCTACTTCAAATGATGAGCACAAATTTGGTCAAACTTCGGAGTTTGAATAAATCCAAAAATTCGAAAGACGCCGTGTGAATCGAGGTCGTCTTCACCAAGTCCGGCCGAGCGCCCTTCGTGACCTCACGGAAAAATTGGCCGTCTCCGGTGAGTCTCAAGGTCTACTTGTTGTATCCCAGTGTTCGCCACGAGTTTGCGCACCTACTTGACCCCACCATTCTTCAAATCCACAGCCCAGCTCGTCGGCGTTCAACTTTTCCCCGTCATCCGTTACAAGAACGCGAGTACCTCAACGACGAACTCCTACTTCAGTGCCTCCTCGTCCCCTACGAGCTCAACGCCGCTCTTCTACCGACCAAGGTGAAGCTCCGAGCATTTTTCCTTGATTTTTGATGCCTCACACGGCACGGGCGAGCCTGCCGAACCTTGGCAGCCCATTGTGCTCGTCGCCGGCCATCTTCCGGCTGATTCCGTCGAGTCCAACACCCACAAATGGATGCGGCTTGAGCTTTGCTTCATGCTCATATTTTTTCCGTGATCTTTAGTCGTCGTTTGTCCATGTTCCGGCGAGCCGTCGCCGCTCCGGCGAAGCTCCGACCGCCATGGTCGAGCTCCTGTCCAGCCATGGCTGGATCTGATGTGGCGCAGCCCGGATCTGGTGTGCTGCACTTCGTGTGGCCCTTCCTATGGCTCAGATCTGAATGGTCTGCGATTTTTCCAATTCCTGAAATTTCCTTTAAATCTCATAATCTTGTAAAATCGATAGAAAAATAAATACACATCAAAAAAATGTGAATCCAATTTTTTTGGACTCCTTGTAACATTCTCTGTCCAATAAAAAGGTCAAATCACATAATGCACATTCCCTGCTTTCTGTATAAATACATTTAAGCAGATCTTGTTTAATTCATAACAATTTCTCTGTTGCTCCATAAATCTTGAACTCCTGCATGATTATAAAGAATCTGATTACACACTTACAGAACATTTTTCTACTGCCATATCCTTTTTAATTATTTACTTATGATTTAAATCTTTCTCTGTATTGTTTAAATTATTGTGAATAATTCATGTTACAATAAATCGTCAAACTTCACCATAAATCACCTCCAGTGGTGGCTTTCACCAGAAAAATACCACTGGACATAAATTAATTTTTGAAATCGAATTAGTATTTAAGCTACTCAAGTTGATTAAATGGTTAACTTAATTAGAAGTCAATGAAGAAAATACTTCAAACGAAAGTAATTAACAAGTTAATCATTTGCACTTACAGTATAAATGACTGTCCTATCAGATAATTAAATTTCTTAATTGCATCATGCTACTTGCATTATATCCTTGTCATAACGTGTAGTGACAGAGACGACTCCGGAGCCACTGGACTTCCAGCTGCCGGAGGAGGAGGTACAGGAGGAGGAGGAGCAGGACACTGACCCCGCTGACCTAGCTAGCATAGCTCCTGAGCCAGGCAAGCCCCGGTGCATGCCTCCCTATTTAGGATTTTATTTTCACACTTGATTGAGGCTAGTAATTGTTTGTGCATTAGGTTTATTAGGAGTTGATGTGGAACCTTATAACTGCATTAGGATTACCCTTCCAGATTTACCTTGTGTCCTATTTTTGTAGATGTGGTCTAGATTACGTTAGAACTTGCTATGCTTAGTGCCTAGCGGACGGTAGAAGACGAGTGGTAGGTCCCACTCGCGAGATAGGTTCACCCTGGATTGTACTAGATGCATTTAGGGTTTGTTGAGACCGGACGGGGAATTGTTTGTGTAGGATGGTTGGAGAAGGCTGGGCCTTCACGGTGGTGTAGCCCCGTCTGTGTCGATTAAGGACCGTTCGTTGTTGGCCCTATTGAGCAAGTTCGAACGTACTGATCACATGCTAGTGTTTTTATGGGCCTAGTAAACTTAGTAGCTCGAGTTGCCCTGGTGTGCGGTGGAAGCCTGCCCTTTCTATCATGGTATTCGGGAGAGAAAGGATGCTTCCCAATCGGGGTGTACGTCTGGGACGGGGACCGTGCGGTAAGTCCTTTCTCGGGAGGGGTTGGATCCGGCCTAGCTTCAGGGGGACCTTTGCAAACGGTTGCCGCATGCGACTTTACGCGTGTGCGTCGTGTGGTCAGGTTTTCTCCTGCATGATGTATATCGATGCCGCCGCTCTCGGTCAAGAGCAACCTTGTTCAGTGCGCCACCTCGTAGTGTGACATGATTGATGACGATGACTAGTACTTATATTTATTGTATTTTATTACTGTTATATTGATGATCTGATCTATTGTTACTTCCATCTGTTTTAGCTATATGTACACTGCTTTATTGGATAAGTACTTAACTTAAAAATAAAACTTGAAAGTAAGGACCAAGTAATTAGTGCGGGTTATGCTATCGAGTCAGCCATCCTTTTGTAGCCTTGTATATTAGAAGTCGGCTGTAGATAGCCACGTTGACGGGTAAGTCTTGCTGAGTATTAGTTGCTCAGGGTTTGGCTCTTTATGTTTTTGTTGCAGGTAGCACCTTTATCCCTGACTCTATAGGTGGAGGTGGACAGTGGGATGGCCAGCTTCCCTTTGGTTGGACAGCCCACTGGAGACCGAGGAGTAATCTCCTTTCGAGTTCGCATCTTTATGGCTTTGGATGCAGATTCATTTGTATCGTGAGCGCGTGCGCTTGTACCCTATTTTCTATGGACTTGTATCGTTATGACTTTCGCTGTGTACTCGTTGTTTTAATTGGACTAATATAATCACTTAAAGACTTAATTCATACTTTTTATGTGTTACACTGTTATGTCCGTTTACCGACACTTCCGACTCGATCATACGAAAAGCGGAAACGCTTCACTACACATGCGATCGTGATCAACAGCAGCAGAAAGAATTCACGATGCAACAGCGCATCTGAGGCAAAATGGACAGCGGCCAAATCGTATTGTCAGAGCTAATAGTTTGTGCACCAGTGCATGTGCCACTGTTAACATGACCAAATTACAGATGAGAACGCCTCCACACACAATTAAAGAATACTAATGTACTTCTTTAATTAAACCACTTACAACACTATCCTACATAGGAGTTTCTTCATGGCCTACTCGTATGTAGTAGTATTCTTTGTGTGGATGCGTTCAAAGGAATAGTAATTTTTTTTATTACAGTACAACTCAGACACTCATTTTCGGAGACAGAGGTGGAGCTGAGCTCCACTAGCGAGTAGGGCTGCACAATGGGCCTTTAGGAGTATTTAGCTAAGCAATACAAAAATACAGAAAATATACATGGTAAAATTGGGCCGGGGCCCTAGTTGGAAATCTGCCATTGTTCGCGGAGGAGTCGACTTGTAACCACTAGATTTTATGCCCTTTCACAAAAGAGGTAATTAATGTGCATGAAAGTGGGAATCTCTTACAACGCTATCCTACGTAGGAGGCCAGTGTTTATCTAATTAATTTTGAAAATTTCATGGACTTTTCTCTGATTAATTGGATCGGAGGGCTCAAATAAAGCCTCCAATAATCTCTACTATATTTAAAAAAGTTGATCTGCTCGTCAGCAAGAAAATTTCAATCCTCCACCGTTTAAGTTCACGTCGATCCCACGTCAAGTTGAATTCAGTTCAACTCGAGTTGAACTCAATATAAAATGAGTCCAACTCGAGTTGTCCGCAGTCACAAACCAGCATGCATGTGCTCCGGCGACAAACTCGTTTGTTTTCTCCCAACAAACTCATGTTCGAATCCTAGCACCAGCAATTTATGTTCCTTTTCTTTATTTTACCCTGGCTTAAGAGGGGCGAGGCTGATTTGGCGAAATGGCTTAGGTTTTTAGGGAGGTGTTGGGTCTTAGATTTTGGAGGGATTTAGGTTTTAAGTTTAGTTGTTTTACATTGGTTTCTGTCAGCCCGCGTATTCAATCGTATTCTTTCACATCACATTCGATCGTCAACCGTCGCGTTGGATTCAGTGTTTGCAGTCGGGTCTGAAGCATTTTTCGACGTGTTTGGTTCACGATTTTGTAACGCATTGGCATTGCGGGCGCGTTCTCAAACCGTTACATGTGTTTGGTGGGGAACAACCCGTAATCCGTTTACAGGGAATCGGATACAGCCGTATAGAAACCCGACTCCCTCCATCCCCCACCTGTATCAGATCGATACAACCCTCGTTCTCCTCTCGCGCTCGTCCCCTCGAACACACCCGCTGCTGCCGCCGCCGCCGGTCCGACGGATCTGCTCCCCGGCGACGAGCACACCATCCCTCATCGATTCGCTGGTAGGTTTCGCCCTCTTCTCTCATCTGCGTCGTTTTTCTCGGCCCCTTCTCCCACATCACTTGTAACCCTAGGCCTGTTCCTTGAGTACAGGGCGAGTGATCTGCTGCACGGAAAGAGGAGGAGGGGACGCGGTTCAAGATCTGGAGCAGAAGGGCGTTGCACGGAGCGGGATCACGACCACCAGCGCATTCGGCTTCGACTCCCCTTCTTGGTCTGATTTGCATGCCTCGATCCACTTGTGCAGACCATTCATTCGCTTCTTGTATTGCATTGGTGCTTGATCTGTTAGTTCTAATTAATATATGATTCGATCCTTTGATCTCATGATGGATACTACCAGTGCTGAGTGCTTATTGTTCGATTGGTGTGCTTGTTAGAGTTTTGTTGGATTCTTTGTGTGACATATGCTACACGAGGTGGATAGAATCTCCTGTTTCAATACTGTTGTGTTGTGCTGAAATAATTTGTACAAAGATTTTCTTGATGCCTATTTATATATTCTAATTTTTGTTGCACAATATTGTTGTAGATAATTATGGCTCGCCGTCCCTTAGCTACAAGAACTAGGAGAAGAAATATGACACTTAGGAATATCTTAACCTCTGTACTTCTCATGTATTACTACGTATGGCTTCTCATGGCATTAGCATATAGAAGGAAATGCTTAAAGATTGAAAGAAGATTGAGAATTAAGGAACGCAGAGCTGAGAATTTGAATGACCTCATAGGCAGCGACACGAAATGCATTAGTGAGCTTCGTATGGATAGAAGGACATTCTATATTCTGTGTGAGATGGTTCGAGATGTTGGTGGACTGAAGGCCACACGAAATATGACCTTAGAGGAGATTGTCGCTCAGTTCTTGTATTATATATTTGACTAGCAATTTGCCCGTGCGTTGCAACGGGACTATAAATTTACAAAAGATACAGAATGGATTAAGTATGTGCTACTTTTATGTGATGGATCATTTTACTTGCAATGTGTAGATTTTCAGACGGTAGTAAACTATAAACAGCAGCAAAAACGTGATGGATGAGGAATGATGATGTTACACAGCTTTTTCTTAAAGATAACACATCTACATTTGACAAAATAAATGAAAGATCATGATGCACCTGGTTTGATCAACACAGGTCATTACCCTGATTTATTTGCCTTGTACGAAAGTGGTTGCTCCCCTTCCTTGACATATGCAGGGTGTACTCTTGAAACAATCTGCAGTTAAAAAATTCGGAGTAAATGTTTAGGCTCCAGGTTTGACTGAAGAATTGTAAGAAAACATTTTATGAGGAACACAGAACTGATTAAAAATTGTTGTTGATTCGATCATCACCAAGATGCTGAGAAGTAAAATGTAAGTTAACTTTATTTTCTGGTGCAGAGAACACCAATGTGTGGGCCAAATAAATTCAATATATTGGTAGGATCAGGGAGATCACTTCGTAATTTAGAGCTAAACTTTCAGTTCATATGTGGCCAAGAGGTGGTTACATAAGGAAATCATAAGTATAGAAATCCATATTAACGCCTGACCAAGAGGCGCCACCATTCGTTGATTGGTGGCTTAGGTCGCGTAAATTGGTGATCAAAGACAAGCATCCGGGCTTTGATACTTTAGTAATTTTGGTCGCGTGGAGGCTTTGGAAGGAACGCAACAAGCGGGTGTTCGACTTCCAAGCTTTGCAACCGGTCGCGTTGGCGCAGGAGATTATTGACGAGGCGTCGCTTTGGTCTTTGGCTAGGTTCACCAAGCTGAGGTGGCTGCTGGTGCCCAGAGGATTAGGAGTCTAGTCTACTGCCTAGCTGCTAGTTAGTGTTGGTTGGTTAGTTTGCAGTTCCTTTGTTTTCCCCCTGCGTGGGGTTTGGTTGTTAGTTTGCAGTTAATTTGTTTTCGGTTTCCTTGTTGGGATTGTACTTTCGACCTTGTTTTTCTTCCTCTCCTTCTTAATGAAATTAATATATCTGCAGATCCTTAATATATAATTAGGACTTCTGACCGAAGTGGTTTCCATATTAACATATATGCACAAACCCAATGCTTTGGAGGGGGTAATAGAGCTACCAGTTGCAATCATCAATTCAAACACAATCTGATATGATTTCACAATTTGAGTTAAATTCACATAAATATCCCGTGGCATTATTTCTTATTCACCCTTTGAACTCAAAATAATTTCAATATCAGTGGAACACTTACTTTCAGATATGATTGCAGAACAAAATTCAGGGACTACTGTAGCTCAACCTAAAACCTGAAAATCACTTTAGACTTCTGATGAGACTCTCCAGCAACTATTCATAAATATTTAAGAATGAAAAAATATATTGATAAATAGATAAGAACAAAAGTTATATATACTTCGTTACCTAGAATCCTCTGATCCTCTTGTTCTCCCCTCTCCCTTCCATTCTGCCTCCTCCTCCCTTATATACCCATCACCAAAGCGCAATAATCAGTGGGGTTTATTGATTAATCTAAGGATGTCAACTTTATAAGTTCATGAAAATAAATTTGAAGGAATCTACAGGAACCTGGGACAAGGCTGGCAATATTGCAGACAACAATGGCCTCCCGAGCTTCAGGTTGAGGGTCACTGACAGGCACACACGTGAGTCAGAACATGCAAAGACCATGTACTGCAAAGCAAGAACAGATTAGCCCCCCAAAAGAATCATGACTTGGATAAACCGAATTGACGAGGGACTTTACAGACACATTTTTTTGCTGGGAGTTGGGACAACACCAATTAAAGAGCGAAAACTCGAATACATGTTCACATCTGTTTCTGCCTAACATATTCAGAGAATCAATCAAGCTTGCTGCACAATATATACTTATCGATGAATGAGGAAGAAATATGTCAATCAGTATACAAACTATACATTGGCTAGACGTTCTACAGCATGGAAATACTCTGTGTCAAAGTTTGCCTGTTTTGTTTTTTCGGGTAATCATGCCAACCTCTCATCTGAGATATACCAAAGCATTGGGCAACCATATCTGTTTATGGTAATGAGACATCAAAAATTATCTTCCTTGGCAACTTTGTTGCTGATCCATCCCAAACATTAGTAAGAAAAGAACGGACCTGCTTTATGTCGTCAGTCGTCAGCGCCGGCAGCGACGAGGTAGGCGTGCAGCTCTCGTAGTAGAATTGATACACGGCGTGTAGATGCATGACGCCGAGCCCCAACGTGATGAGCACGTCTGTCTTCGTGCTGGGTTCGTTCTCGGCATGGTCTTGGGTAACTGCATGCTAGAGCGGCATGTACTTCTCCAGTGGCCTGCATGACACGGCGGAGGCCGACGGCGTCGAGAGGGAAGCGCGCGAGATCGCCGTCGCTTCGTTCTCCAAACACTTGACGTGATCTGAGACCCCAATAATGGTCTGTCCAAGCAAGAGTTGCCGGCAGCAGCTTCTGGATCGAAGATGCGCATGAGCGGCGGGACAGAGTCTGTGGCACCATCGACATCGAGAAGGCCCTCACCGAGAGCGTCAAGGCGTCCGAGCTCGCTGATGTGCTGCTGAACGTAGATGCTCGACGGCGCGTGGCGGCGAGATCACAAAACGGAGAGAGAGGATCGAGGATCGGGTTCGTTGTTGAGATCTACTGAGTATACAGATTGAGCGGGCTTAGACACACCATCATTCCGTAGACGACCTACGATCGGTAAGGGCGACGTCGACCTCCTTGCCAGTGGCCACCAGCAAGGATCCCATCTTGAGGGCGATCCGTGCGGCGTGATGGAGCATTAGGAGCGATGGCGACGCGATGTGGGCAACAGGAAACCGCGTGGGGACGGTGTGGTAGTTTCGGAAGAAATATTTTTTTTTTCTGACGGGAACTACGGCAACTCAAAGCGAGCTGCCTGATTCGGAAGAAATATTGCGGCATCAGGATGCGATCAGAGGGAAATCCAGGTCCTATACGCAGAGGACGACAATCGGAGACGAACACGAACGCGAAAGCGAATAAAACACTACGCGAGCGGACGCGGTTGACGAAAGAATTCTCGGCAGGCCGAAAGACGAATTTACGTTTGACGATGGCAGACCCAACGGAAGAGATTCAATTAGGCAGACATGACACATTGTTTAGCCTTTTTAAGTAGTAGAGATATGTGAGATAACTAGTTTGGAACCTTTTTTCACTCCCTGTTCTGTTTGTGGCAGAGGAAGCACAAAAGAAACAGAGAGAGACAGGGTGGCACAGGATAGAACAATATGTGATTTTAGTTTCAGGTTAGTATTACTGAAAAGATTACCTGCATATCAATTTTGAACTGAACTCTTGACATTGATCCAATCTGTGCTTCCACAAGTGCTAATTACTTATGATAAAATTATCTTGATTCTATCATTTTAGTCAAATAGAGCTGTTGTATTGTTGTTTTTCCTCTGTTAGTCAGGAGGAGGAAACATAATATCATTAGGGAGTATTGGTAACTATGAACTAGACAGATTGTTAATTTTTTATTCAAGTTGTTAGTCTTTTGATCAACCTCTAGCTCATGAGCCCTAGTACTTGTAATTTTTATGCTGGCTTGTTTTGGGCTGCAGGAGAATCACCGAGCTGAGTGAGTGGACATGGATGCTCTAGACAGGCCACTAAGCTGAGGTTGAGGCTCTCTACTACCAAGAATTCTATTTTCTAGGGAAGGATAATGCAAGAAAGAGAGTTGTGCTGCCAGTTTTTTTTTTTTTTTTGTTATTGAATTGAGCGCTGGAATGTTACCCAGATTCACTGTTACCCAAATTTTCTGGATATGCACTTGTTATTTTCCCAATTAAATATTGGATATTGATATTTAATTGAGCTCAGAAAAAGATTATATGGCGGTTCATTCTGGAGTGTTTTGAAAAAAATATTGTATTGTGTATCATTCTTGAATTTATCTTGTAAAAATACCGTAGAAATTAAACTGCCTTGACTGTATTGGAGACACGAGTTGCTGTTGGTGCTTCGTAATGCCATTACATTACTTTTCTTCTCAACCAAACACTGTATTGGAATCAAATACTGTTACAAAGCTCAACCAAGCAAAGTCCGTATTGGCATACAGGGATTACGACTCCCCCCGCACCTCATTACGATTGCGATACCGTTTGTTTCTAAGAGTGACAAGAAATGAATGTCTAATTATGTACAAGCTAACGAACCAAATGTTGAATTTTGAAACAGTTCTACGGCATGAATTGGTGTGGGTTAGACTTTTTTTATAAAAAAAAAAACTGCCCTTATTTTTTAAAAAAGAAATGGTTTATGAGGGATCAGCTTTGGACCTTTTCTTAAGGAAATGGTAAAGAGAACCTTTAGGCCTTCGAATCAGATTCTTTATAAGAGCAACTCCAGCAGGGCCCCTAGATGAGCCCCTACATGAGATGTAGGGGTTTGGGACGAAAAAATCAACTTCAGCAGAGCCCCTACATGAGCCCCTACAGCTATTGGGTCCCCAGATTTCCCCCCAAAGCCCCCACATCTGGGGGCTTGCTACGGGGTCGCTACATGGTAGGGCCCGCTCAACCGTTCGCACACGCGCTCCTCTTCTCCTCTGTCCCGCGCCCGGCACTTTGCTCCGCCGTCGCCGCCGCCTCTCCCGGCACGTCGACGCCGCGAGTCCGGCCACCCCTGCTGCAAACAGTCACGCCCCGACCAGATCCGGAGGTTCCCGACGTCGGCCGCTCCATTCTCCCCGTCCTTGCCTCGCCCTTCTGTGGCATGGCGCTTCGCTCCCCGCCAGCCTCGATTCGCCCTCGCCGAGGAGCCACCCCGCCTCCCTCCTCGCTCCGCACCCACGCCATGCTCCGCCGCCGTGGCTCGCGGCGCCGCAGCCGTCGCGCAGCCGTGCCGCCATGCAGGCCCGCCCCGCCGCGCCCCGTCCTCAATTCGCCGTGGAGGTGCCGCGCCGACGAGCCCGCGCGTCATGAAGCTGATGAGCTGCCCGTCGACGTCCGAGCGAGCGCGTCCCCTCGCCACCCTGCCATCCTCGTCGATTCGTCGCACCCCCGACGAGCTAGGCCAAGTCCGGCCCGCCCTCCTTCAAGCGCATCGCTGCAAATCGACACCATGGCCGGGTCCCGCCGACGATTCGTCCCCTGCTCGGCCTCCTTGCGCGACGAGGCAGAGGGGGCGGCGGCGTACTGCTCCCCGTGCGCCATGGCGCCATGGCGCGCCCTCCGCCTCCCCTGCCTCTCCGCCATGGCGCATCGAGGGCCCGCCTCCGTGGTCCAAGCCAGCCCGCGCGTCGTGGAACCGTTGCGCGTGGCCAACAACGGCGGTGTCGTCGTGTCGGTGCTTGGGAAGAGAGGAAGAAGGGAGAATGTGATGAGAGTATGACGATTGGGACCCACATATTGTAGGGGCTTGGATGTAGGAGGTGCTGCTGGAGTTGGATGCATTTTCTAGGAGCTTAATTGTAGGGGCCGGCCCCTAGAAGGCATATACAGGCCCTGATTTAGGGGCTTCTGCTGGAGTTGCTCCAAGCAGGATTACCATTTCGCTCGTTCAGAAAAAAGGGGATGGTCACCATCTCTACAGTTCCGTTTCGTCTGCACCATCGTCTGCATTCCTGCAATGCGTAGAATCAAATCATATGAAGGGTGTTGAAGAAGTTGTTGCAGCTGTGGAATGAGATGCTCCCACGAGCTGGCCCACCTATCAGAGAAAGAGGAATTTTATACTGTTATACTAAAGAAAAAGTGAAAGTTGCAATAAATAAATAAGGAAAAAGAGAAAATTCCCTCTCCCTGTATCCCCTCAATCGTTTCTTCCTCCGGCGCCTCCGATCCACGCCTCATCCCGCCACCGCACTCACCCCGCCGCGGTGAGATTTTCATTCTTCTCTGCAATCTCCAACTCTCCGCTCAGCCGCTTGTCTCTCGCCGCTGGCCCGCTGCCTCCCAGTGCCCGAATTCGGAGCCGGCGCCGGGCTTGGGCTCTTCTTCGCCGGCATCCAGCTGACCGCGCCCCCATCGACGGCCAGCTGTTTGCGGCTGGAGCAAGGGTGATTCCCGGTGCGTTCTAATAGTTGAATTAGTGCCCTGGCTAGTAAAAATGCTGGATTTCATGTGATTTCTAGTTTTCTACTAGCTTCTGCGAAATTCCTAGAAAATTCGGGTGAAATTTACTGTGTTGCATGGAAGTTTATATAGCGTGTTCGAAAAGGATTCGCAATAGGCGTTTGTTCCTCCATTATATTTTTCTCGAATGGACGGGCCAATTTTGTTGAGTCTACTCCATGGTATGGTACGACAGATACCATGAATTTAACCGGCTTGAAGGCATAGTGTGGAGCTCTTGAAAGTTGCAGAAAAAAATGCAATGGTTTAGTTATGCACAGTCCAAGCTTTGCTTGTGATGCTATTTCAGCTTCCCTGCGAGTGGCCTAGCTCTCCATATTCAAATTTCCAAATAATTTGCTCACTATTCAGAATCTGTATACTGTGGTTCCTCACACTATTGTCCTGTAGCCATCGTACTTGTTTGCACTTTCATCTCCAACAGTTCTACTCCTTTATGTTGTAGAACCATTGACTTGGGGCATGAAACCATGAATCTTCATTTGTTGCATATGAGGCACTATTGTTCTTATGGATTGCCAAAAACCTATTCTATCTATTTGGCAGTAGTGAAATTTCTTTGTACTTCGGCTCATTATGTGAAATGATATCTTACAGGGATCCCCCAAAATATAATACTGCCATTAATTTAAGGGAGAAACTTTCTGTCTTGAAGTACTTATTTCGTCCAAGACACAGCCACCTGCTGGAAAAATGCCGTCAGTTTATCTTTACATCCCTAATATCATTGGTAAGGATGGTTGCATGTTTACTGCTGTTTCCTAACTCACATCAACAAATTGATTTCTGACTGGATAATTCTATTGATGACACATGCAACTGCAAAACATAACCTACTTCCTGTCATTTATTTTGCGCTCCCTTCATTCTAGCTCTGGTAACAATATCAAGACATATAATCTATATTGTAGTTTTGTTGTCACTTTGCTACCGACAGCAAAGACACCAAGAATTGGAAAAAAAAATAGTTTAAAAACATAATATATTGTATTCTTCGACCAACAAGGTCACATGTTTATTTGCAAACTGTTTTTGGTATGTTGATAGAAAGTGGAACCTACGTGACTCAACAGTTTTTGAATTTTTATCATTCAGGGTATTTCAGGATCATCATAAATTTCATTGCATTTGCAGTCTGCTATTCCAACAGGGCACTCTTTGCCATCCTATACTTCTTCAGGTGGAGTTTCATAAGTTTATCTGCAGTCTACTTGTGTTCAGTTTAATATACGAGCACTTCTTGTATATGGTTCTAACATCCTTGCAAAATATCAGCTTTGTCCTTGATGGCGTGGATGGTTGGTTTGCACGGAAGTTTAATCAAGGTAATAAACTAAGAATTCAGATTTCTTCTATGCTCAAGTCTTTCTTTCTTTCTTTCTTTCCTTCTTCCCAAGTCGTGTTCTTTACTTAATAGGATGAAGCCTCATTGTGTTTCATTTTCTAAGAATTTCCAAAAGGTTATGCTAAAGTTGTCACAGATAGTTTGTTCTTTTGTTTTCTCCTAGTATATCACTATCAAGTTCGTTCTGAAATTATCTGATAGTTAATCTCATTCTATGAATCAGCATCAACATTTGGAGCTGTGTTGGACATGGTAACAGATAGGTATTCCTTGAATAAATCTTTAAGTTCAGGATATGCAGGGTGAATACATTTTCAGCCTGAGATAATTTCAAAGCTCACATTCTTCTTCAGGGTTAGCACGGCTTGTTTATTGGCTCTTCTCTCACAGTTTTACAGGTAAGGAAACAAAACTGCTTATATTTATTTATCTTGAATCTCGGTGCCTGGTACAAATTCGAATTTGCATAATATTTTACAGACCTGGCTTAGTGTTCTTGATGCTTCTTGGGTTGGATATTACGAGCCATTGGTTTCAAATGTACAGGTTAGTTATCTCTTCTGTATGTTCCTGCAAGTTCACTTTTTTTTTTTGGATTAGGAAGTTAATTCTGTTTTAAAGGTACCTATAATGGAATAAATCAAAATACCATCTTTATTTTGAAGAATTACTTGATGGTTTCATAATGCATATGTTGTAGGCCCATTGTGGAAGAGTTGCTCACATCCAAAAGAATATTTACTTCTCTTTTTGTTGCTAATTATCTAATGAAATAATTTCCTGGCACTAGTTCTTTCTTATCAGGTAAGACTAGCCACAAGGATGTAAAGCACACAGGCAACTGGCTTTTGAAATTGTATTATGGATACAGGCCATTCATGGCCTTCTGTTGTGTTTCTTGTGAGGTATGTGATGGTTCATACTCTGCAGTATCCTCAAATTTTGCGACCCAGTTGTGCGCCTTCAATATATGCAAATGTGAATAATGCATAGTGGAATAAATCACATCTCTGCTCATCCAGCAAATTTTATGTGTTAAACCCCTAACCTATTTCTTTTCTCAAATTATAGGTTTTATATATTATCCTCTTTCTCTTTGCTGATGAGAAGTCAACAAGCTTGCTCACTGTAAGATGACATCATTTCTGTAATTCCTTCTCTATTTGACATGCAAATTGCTTAGCATGTGATATTTATTTCTGTATGAACTCTGTAACAGGTATGCAGAGGTGTCCTGAAGCAAAGTCCCCTCATTGTGTTCGTGTTTATTTCAACTCTAGTGGGTTGGTCAGTGAAACAGGTTACCAATATCATCCAGGTACGCTCACTTGTATGTCCCTACAGCTTACTGCTATTCGCACACTTGCATGTATTTAGCTAAAAAAAGCTAAAAGAGGATGCTGATGCAGTAAGCCTATGATTTTTATAGTCAGTTCATCACCATGACTAGTCTTTGCCGTGAACAGTCTTCATTTCCAAATTTTAGGACAGTCTGTATATAGGTGCTAGAATAGTTGAACGTTCTAGATGGATCTTATAGTATAGGTAGCATAATTTCGTAAGTAGTTCAAAATATTGACATCCAGATGTACCCTCCTGAATACAGATGAAAACAGCTGCAGACGCATGCGTTGCTTTTGATCTGAAGCGCGGCAAGTGAAGCAGGAAGGCACCGGTTTCCATGTACACGCACCTTGAGGCTTGTACCCCCGAGGTTCATTCATACGGTGGCTATTTAGCACGTGCCTTGACATCTCTGTGGTGCTGATCTGTGGACAAGAACATGTATGCATGCCGTGGGAAGAACATCGTAAAAAAAAATCAGGCGGGGATAAATGTTTAGAGGAGAAAGAGGTTCATTCATACAGTGGCTCCTCAATTATACAATGATAACGCTATCATAATGCTAGGTACAGCTGCGTCTTGTGTTGATCCTAAGCTATAAGTGTGAGAGGCAGAGGCTTACCAGGATGTTTTTGGCCTCCGTGGCCTAGCTTCTGTGTCGGACACTGTATGGTTCAACTTCAACCGTTCTCTCACCATCGCGGGACGCGTCTCGCACAGCCTTTGTTGCCTGTCTTTTCGGGCCTGCGTTTTCCGTCCGGCGGTTGGCTCATATGGCTGTTGCGCCTTCTACCAATTCGTTTTGGTTCCTTCGACGAACGTTAGGCCTGATTATCCTGGCCATGGTTCCACGGTGTTTTTTTAAAAAAAATCTAGAAATTTTGCTCTCACAGGAAGTCGAATCCAGGACGTGAGATACTAATGAGAATTTTATAATTGTATCTACTAGTCTATAAATGCATACATGACACTAGAGAATGCAAATCAAAATCATCCCCCCCCCCCCCCCCCCCATGTTTTTTTATATGTCAGGGAGTCGTTTACCACATCATATTTTATACGAAATGATTAAGAAACATGTAATCATTTTTTTGGGAAGACATGTAATCATTCACGAACCCTGTCTCTTAAGTTCACATTCGACAGTCATAGAGGAACGAAGAATTTTCACATAAGGTTGATCAAATATATTAAGGCCCGGTTTGGAATGAAGGATTTCCTCGTTCTTGCGGGAAATGAACTGTTTCCTGTGAAATTCCCATAAAATTCTTGTGAAATTCCTGCGTTCCAAACGGGCCCTAAGTCTGTCCACATATGAACCATTGATGCGTAGGAATCAGGTGATGGCGTGATTACCCGCACCTCCCCATGTAGGCGCAGCAAGGCGCCCCCATCCTTTTTTTTAGATTGGAATAATACAATGGTTACTTTAGGATTATCCACACCAAGAAGATAATATAGAATGATTACATATTCTTGGTGTTCCAATCATTGTTCCAATCTTAAAAAAACAAACAATGATTGAAACAATAGTATAGACTTATCTTCTTGGTGTTCAAGTCCTAAAGTAACGACTTAACCTGTTTTTTCCACGTAGCCGCAGCAAAGCACGCCCATCGTTTTTTTTTTTTTTTTGAGATTGGAATAATACCTTTATATAAAAACAATGATTGGAACAATAGTATAGACTCATCTTCTTGGTGTTCAAGTCCTAAAATAACGACTTAACCTGTTTTTCATTTGATCTAGATCATCTAGACTCGACGGAGCATCTCGAGATGGGACGATATTTTTTTAGGGATCGAGATGGGACGAAATTATCCTTGGTGTTCAAGTCCTAAAGTAACAATTTCACCTGTTTTTCATTTGATCTTGGCTCGGCAGAGCATCTCGAGATGATACAAAATTATTCTCCCATGTGGTGGGCATCGGGGCGGGGCCATATAGACAGTAGTTTGAGAAACGTCCGCAACATTTTTCGTTTCTTGCAAGCGTGGCCAATCGTGTCCACCTTTCTAGTTATCTATACCGAAGAAAGGACTAGAATAATATCCTTACCAGATAAAGTGTTGAAATAATATCCTTATTATCGACAAAAGTATAGGAATAATAACATTACAAAAAGGACAAATTAGATTGCTGCCATTACAATTTTCGTCCCTGTTTTAAAAGGACAACTTGTAATGGCAGCAATATATTTTGTCCTAAAATAAAATGAATGGAATAATAGTATAGACTTACCTTCTTGGTATTCAAGTCCTATAGTGGATGGAGTAACAACTTAACATTTTTTTAGAAAATAGGAATAGCCCTCCGTCTCTGTGTTGCCACACACACTTTTAAAATTATTACAATTATTTCAGCTCCCTGGCTGAGAACTAACAACTTAACCTGTTTTCGTTTGATGCTTGGCTCGACGGAGCATCTCGAGATGGACCACGGGCAGTTGACTTCACCGGATAAAACTAAAAAAGAATGCAGCGTGGAGATAATGCCAAAAACAGATGAGCATTTCACTGGACAATTCTAGAGATTAGCGTGATGCACGACTCTTAAAAATATTTGAAGTTGAGAGTGGCACAAGCTACGTCGGCTCTTGCTGCTACTTAAGCTGATGGGATTACGAGGACAACACCAGCATTAAGCAGGGTGAGACTAGTGTTGGTGGTTAATTTTGGCAGGTAGTTTCCTTTGCAAGAGTTCCAAGTGCTGGAGTCTGATGCCTTGCAAGATGATCAAGTTACATGGTCTTCTTCATGAAGTTGGGTGGCCTGCAGTGAGTTACATGGTCACTGTGTAAGCTACATGGTTTTTCCTCTGAAGTTACGTGGTCTTGCTAGAGAGTTACGTGGTGATTTCTTCTACAGAGTTACATGGCTTACATGGTAGCTGTCAGTGTTTGCTTGGAATATTCAGAGAAGGAATAGCTCTGTTGGCGAGTTTCTGAAGAAGACCTGTGACGGTCATGTGGTCAGGTGAAGACTTACGTGGTTTCTTGTTGGAGTTACGGGGTGTTCATTGATGCTTGATGGAGTTACATGGCTAGTTTACATGGTGGTTGCTAGTTTTGCTTCTGTTCGTCAGAGAAGAAATAGCTCTGCTTGCAAGTTTCAGTGTCTTTTTGTTTCAGAGAACGAGCCAACATACCAGAAGTTAATTGGAGCCATAAGCAGATGTGAGCGGAAGGCTTTGGCGGTGGACAGGGATTTGTACGATGGTGATTCGATGAAGGAGTCCGAGTCTTATTGGAGATAATGGTGTGCGTGAGTTTTAGGATAAGTTGTTAGCTAGAATATTCAGTAGTTACGATCTTGGAACTTAGTCCAAGTTGGTTTGGAGTCCAGTTAGGTTCGGGAGTCAGTTTTAGTCATTTTTGTGTTGGAGTCTGTACTTAAATACTCAGGTCTCGGTAGGGAAAAGGACCAGAGAAAAATCAATCGACACTTTCGTTTCTTTTTGCATCTGTTATTTCGTTCTTCGTTTCTTTGGTGTTTTGACGAGAAAAACACTCGAGCTTCCCTGCGAAACTGGGAAATCTTTACTGGTTTGCCGTGAAAACCAGTCGCCGCTGTTGCGAAAGTACAGTATCTATCTTGTTGTTGCCTGACGAAATTTTGTTGAGCAACAAAATTGGCGACTCCGCTGGGGACGAGTTCGTCGTTCGTGTGGTGGTTTTGTTGCTGTTGATCGGCACCATCGTTGCCGGTTAAGAGCGAGCAGGAGGATGACGGTTGCTGGCGATCCTTCGGAGATTGATCAAGGCAACGTCATGGAGGTCAAGATTGAGGACTTGGCTGATGAAGATCGCAAGGCTCTCGAGCTTGAGATTCAGGAGGAGGCGGATGCTCTGCTCAAGGCGAAACTGGCAGAATTTCGGAAGACCAGGAGCGGCGCGATCAAGAGGACTGCAGCGGGAAACACTTCAACGACCAAGGTAACAGATACTTCGTCCTTAACTCCTGAAGAATTAGTGAGGATGGTAGATATTTCAGTAACTAGTAAGTTTGGGGCAGAGATTGAACATTTATCTCGTACAGTTACTGAAACTGTGAAGGATTCTTTTGAGGGGTTTAAGCGTGCTTTTAAGCAAGACGTAGACAATAGCTTGCCTAGACAGGTTAGGTCGACTATCTTGCAGATTCAAGGGGAGCTGCATGATAAGCAGCCTGAGGGGTCTGATTAGGGCTGGACGAAAAGCTCGTGGCTCGTTAGCTCGGCTCAGCTCGTGACTAGCTCGGCTCGGCTCAGCTCGGCTCGTTCACTTTTTCTAACGAGCCGAGCTAGGTTTGTAGCTCGTTATGCTTAACGAGCCAGCTCGAGCTGGCTCGCGAGCCGCTCGCGAGCCAAACGAGCCAGCATGCTCCAACAGGCCCAGCACCCCTCGGTCTCCTCCTCCCTCCACACACCTTATTCCTTTCCCGAATCACGCCACCACCACACCTTGTCTCCTCCCAAATCCCCATCGCATGCCTGCCTTGCTCCGTTTGTGAACCGCACCGCTTGTCTCGCTGACCTGTCACCTTGTTCCCTCGTCGCCCACTTGCGAGCTTGCCCGGAGGAGCTCCACAAGGTTGTCGGCGTCCTTTCTCCCGTCATAGCACTCGCCTCTCCCTTCTCCTTCGTCATCGACGCTGCAGCCATCAACGCCAAAGCTCATGATGAACATGAGCTCATTGTCCTCACCGCTCTTCCCATGACTATGGCGATGATAGAAGAGGACTGAGTCAAGATCCAAACCATGGATAGGCGACGTGAAGCGCGGCGGCTGACATCTCAAGCCAGGCGGTGCCACCCCTCCCTCTACTTCCCTCGTGCGGTGGTGTCGGTTCCTCCACATCTCCAGCCCCCGTCCCCTCTCGGTCGCGACGACCTCTGCGTCGTCGGCCACCGCCTCCTCGCCCGACACGTCATTGTGCTCAAAGGCGTGAAGATGTACCCAACGGCATGGTTATCGTCTTGTTCCCCAGGTCGTAGCAGAGATGCTGGAGGCGAGTGACGAGCTTAACGAGCTGGCTCGCGAGCCCCCGAGCCAGCTCGTTATCCTAACGAGCTGGACCGAGCCGAGCCGAGCCGAGCCGGGCTGGCTCGGTAGTCCAGCCCTAGGTCTGATAGGAGCAATTCAACTAGTTTACCAAATTCTTTTGTGGCTTCAGGTGCAGTTAACAATTCAACTGGTTTACCAAACCCCTGTGTGACTTCAGGTGCAGTTAATAGAAATACAAATACAGTGCTAAACTCGAATATTCAGCAACCTTTTTATCAGACAATGGCACATAGTGTTCCTCCTATACCATCAATAGGGACTGGGGTTAATTATGGACCAGTGCCAGATGCGTTTTTTCCTAGAGTTTCAATACCTAGTGCTGCTGATACAAGTGCGAGCAGAGACGTTTCAGAAACTTTCAAGGAAAACTTGTTGAAAACTTTGAGAGAATTTGGTTTTGAACCGAAAAAGAGTGCTAGGACATATCAAAGGCCTTATCCTGATCACTTTGACACTATGCCATATCCTAGAGGTTTTAGGATCCCGGATTTTATAAAATTCACAGGAGACGATGGTAGGACTACATACGAACATATTGGGCAGTTTTTGGCACAAATCAGTGAGGTAGCACATACAGATGTTTATAGGATTAAATTGTTCCCTTTATCATTGTCTGGCACAGCATTTACTTGGTTTACTTCTCTTGCACCCAACTCTATTACTACTTGGTCTCAACTGGAGCATAAATTTCATGAATATTTTTATAATGGCGAGACTGAACTTAGGCTATCACACCTTACTGCAGTTAGGCAAAAATACACTGAATCAGTTTCTGAATATATTAAAAGATTTAGGGAGACTAGGAATAAATGTTATAGCCTAACAATTGGAGAAAAAGATTTGGCCGATCTAGCTTTTGCAGGTTTATCTTCATATTTGAAGGAAAAGCTAGAAGGGCAAGATTTTGTTGACGTCAACCAGGTCATGCAGCGTGCCATTGCCTGTGAAAGTCGTGCTAAGGAAAGCAGGCAGTATAACCGATTTAAGGATTCAAATAGTAAAGAAAGAGACAGGCAAGGTGTAAATTGTTTGGAAGGTGACTCGGCTAGTGATGATGATGCTGATATTTGTGTGGCCGAGTGGAATGATTCACCTAAAAATAAACCCTTAGCTTGTTCTTTCTTGAAACATAGCCCTGGGAAAAAGGAGGAGATAAAATTTACATTTGATGTAACTAAATGCGACAAGCTCTTTGATGTACTGTTACAAAATAATGTAATTAGGTTGAAGGAAGGGCATGTTATACCAACTGCAGAGCAGTTAGCTAAACGAAAATATTGCAAATGGCATGATTCGTTTTCTCATACAACTAATGAATGTAATTATTTTCGTCGACAGGTGCAGTCAGCTTTGAATGATGGACGGTTGACCATGGGAGATGGTGGCAAAATGAAGGTTGATGTGGATCCTTTTCCTGTAAACACGATCAATTTTGAAGAGAAGAAGATCTTGGTTCGGACTGATCAAGCTGAAACAACCAAGGGAAAGAACGTCGTCGTCTCTGATGAGCTGAGAGTCAAGATGATAAAACCGAAGAGCCCTGAGGTTGGAGTTTGGAAGGTAAATGAGCAGAAGAGGTGGAGGCCAAAGGTCAAGCCAACTTCACAGTTTTTGCTGGATAAGTACACATACCAGCAGCAATACCGACGTGAGCAGCCAGGGAATGTTTTTCAGAGGTTAGGTGGTGTCAAAAGAGGACGGTCTCCTGATTATGAATATTTTCATAGAGCTTGAGGTAGCGGTTTAGCTGGCTGGACGGGAGGTCGGGTATTTGGTTACCATGATGTGCAAGCAGGACGGTATGGAGGCCATTGCTCATACATGCATCAGGGTCAAGGGTATATGAATACATGGCAACAGTTTGCAGCGTCTCGGAGGTGGAGGCCAATAAAACAGGACAGCGATGCTATTGTATTGTGTAATGGCAATGGAGCAGTTTCTGATGTCCAGAATGAGTTGATCTCAAATAATCACGAGATAACAGACATGGTGCAATGTTCAGACCAAGAGAGAAGCGTGGGCTCAGAGGCAATTGTATTGATTGGAAAAATTCCTTGTCAATTGGCTTCAAGTGTCATGGCTGGGCAGGTCGAGGAGAGTACTCGTCAGGTTGCTGGACCATCTACATTAACAAGTGAAACTGTTGGGACAGGAGCTGAGCGGTACAGACCAGAAGAAGAGCCGGGCGTTAAGCATGCCAAGTTATTGTCAGCGGCAGGCCGAGAGATTGTTGGGCCTGGTTACACACCTGACCCGGTGGTGCCAATAGTGAGTTCAGTTAATGTTGGACAAAGTGCACGTTTTTGTTATGGGAAAGCAGTAAGGCAAGCTACTAATTTTCAGGCTAGTAATTTTCAGACAAGGTGCAGTTCAGAATTTGTTGGCAGTTCTTCAGAGAAAAGTGGGGAGGGCAGTACCAGTATGATGCAGAGCTTAGAGGATATGTCAATCAAGTATGTGGCACCACGGAAGACACCTGCACCTCGCTGGTGTCCTGACGGGCTTAATCACACAAAAAAGAGACGAATTCAGAAACTGCGAGCAATGGAGAAGAAAGAAAAGGAAAGGGAAGAGCAGCGAGACAAATGGTTTAATGAAGTTCGTCCTATGGTTATTCCCAAGAAAACTTGGAGGGAGAAGCGACTGGCTAGAGAGGAAGGTAATGATGACATGGATAGTAACAATAGTTCTAGTGATCAAGAGAAGGATGCTGACTTCAGTATCAATATGGTGTTTGAGTTACCTTCAGAGTTTCGTGCTCCAGAGGAAGAGGTGGCTGAGATGTTACTAGGAGCAGAACGTGCAGTTTTTGAAAAACCAAAGGAATTAGGACAGCACATGAAACCTTTACTCATCAGAGGGCATTTGGATGGTAAACCAATGGATCGCATATTGGTTGATGGCGGGGCTGGAGTTAATGTAATGCCTATTGCAGTGTTCGAGAAGTTAGGGTACAAGGAGGATGAGCTGATCAAGACCAATACAAGCTTGAGTGGTTTTACCGGAGAGCCAACTGAACCGAAAGGGATCATATCAAAGGAGTTGACGATAGGAAGCAAGACGGTGCCGACTGCGTTCTTTGTGGTTGACATGAAGAGGCGTTATAATATATTGCTTGGACGGGACTGGATTCATGCTAATGGTTGTGTACCATCCACGTTGCATCAGTTCTTGATACAATGGGTGGGAGACAAGGTGGAAATTGTGGAGGCGGATACTTCAGCATATGTAGCATTAGCTGAATCATCAATAGAGTTACAGAATAACGACATGAAATGTTTATCGGGGAGGGACTTAACTGATTATGATTATGTAAGTGTTGGTAAGGATGGTTTTGTACCTGTAAGTGTAAAGCCGGCGGATATAGCTTGACTAGATAATATAAATTTGTAATGGATAGCAAAGAAAATAATCTGAAGTGGTTGCAGCAAAGAACTGAGGAGTATCGTTCTGGAAGGAACGACATCAGTGATGTGGTGGAAGATTTTGATGACATTGGAAAGTTAGGACACGGATTTTCTTCTATTGACAGGCTCGAAGAGGTGGACATTGGGGATGGATCTGTTCCTAGGCCAACATATGTGAATGCAAATTTATCAAGGGAAGAGAAGGCAAAGGTATGTGATCTTTTGAGAGAATTTAAAGATTGTTTTGCTTGGGAATATACTGAAATGCCCGGTTTGAGCAGAGATTTAGTGGAGCATAGGTTGCCAATTAAGCCAGGGTTTATGCCACACAAGCAACCTTTTAGGCGCTTTAATCCTGAACTGAACGATCGTATAAAGGAAGAAATTGATAGGTTGTTGAAAGCAAATTTTATTCGGCCTTGTAGGTATGCAGATTGGGTTTCTAACATAGTGCCGGTAGAAAAGAAAAATACAGGAAAAATTAGGGTCTGTGTGGATTTTCGAAATTTGAACAAAGCAACTCCTAAAGATGAGTATCCTATGCCTATTGCTGATGTTTTAATAAATAATGCTTCGGGGAATAAAATTATCAGTTTTCTTGACGGTAATGCTGGTTACAACCAGATTTTTATGGCTGAGGAGGATATTTCTAAAACTGCTTTTCGTTGTCCTGGTTTTGTTGGTTTGTTTGAATGGATTGTGATGACATTTGGACTTAAAAATGCTGGTGCAACATATCAAAGGGCTATGAATCTTATTTTCCATGATTTGTTAGGAATAATTTTGGAAGTGTATATTGATGATGTGGTTGTCAAGTCATCTGGGTTTGAGCATCATTTAGCTGATTTGCGTTTGGCTTTTGAAAGAATGCGACAATATGGCTTGAAGATGAATCCTTTAAAATGTGCATTTGGTGTGTCGGCTGGTAAATTTTTGGGGTTTATTGTACATGAGCATGGTATAGAGATTGATCCCGAAAAGGTGGAAAAAATTAATAAATTGAAAGAGCCGACTAGTAAGAAAGATGTACAAAAGTTGTTAGCAAAAATAAATTATTTGAGACGTTTTATATCTAACTTAGCTGGTAGGATTGAATCATTTATGCCACTGTTGCGTTTGAAGCATGAGAGTGATCAGTTCACATGGGGGGCAGAACAGAGGGAAGCATTTGAAAAGATTAAAAAATATTTGGTCAATCCTCCTTTTTTACGGGCACCTGTGCTTGGTGAAAATTTCAGATTGTACATTGCTGCTCAAGAGGGCATTGTAGGGGCTGTTTTGACACAGGTTCATGGTGGTAAGGAGTTTGTCGTCGCCTATGTGAGTCGGCGCTTGTTGGATGCTGAAACAAGGTATGTGTTTATTGAGAAGTTATGTTTATCCCTGTATCATGCATGTGTTAAATTGCGTCATTATTTACTCTCTAGCACTTGTGTGGTAGTGTGTCAATATGATGTTATTAAACATATGTTACAAAAACCTATTCTCAGTGGGAGGCTTGGAAAATGGGCATTTTCTTTAGTTGAGTTTGATTTGATTTATGAACCATTGCGGGCAATGAGAGGGCAAGTACTTGCTGATTTTATTGTAGATCATAGTATTAAAACTGACAAGGATCTGTTGCTAGTTGAAATTTGCCCATGGAAATTATTTTTTGATGGTTCAGTTTGTGGAAAAGGGCAAGGAATCGGGTGTGTTTTTATATCTCCAAATGGTGTAATTTTTGAGTTATCTACTCGACTAGAATTTGCATGCACAAACAACCAGGTCGAGTATGAAGCATTATTGAGTGGTTTAGAATATTTGGTTAATGTTGGTGTAAAGGACATACAGGCTTTCGGGGATTCAAAGCTTGTAGTTCAGCAAATTAGTGGGCAAAGTCAATGCTTGGATGGGAAGTTGAATGAATATCGTGAGAAATGCATGGATGTCATTAGAACTTTAAATACTTTTTGTATCAGTCATGTATCCAGGGAGGATAATGTAAAGGCTAATGCTTTGGCCCAGCAAGCCTCAGGTTATGATGTGAGACATGGAAAATTTGTTGTAAAGGAAAGGCCGTTGATGTGTGCTGTTTTAGATGTTAAAGCATCTGATAGCGATTCGGCCAGAAGGGATGATGCTGGGGTGGCTGATTGGAGATGTGTTCTGATTAATTATATAAGGGATCCTAACAGCGTCAGAGATAGAAAGACTCGGCGTCAAGCTTTGAAGTATACATTGTTAGATGACAAATTGTACCGCCGAACTATTGATGGTTTGTTATTGAAATGTTTGAGTGAAGAGCAAGCTAGAGTGGCTATGGGCGAAGTGCATGAAGGGATGTGTGGAACGCATCAGTCGGCACATAAGATGAAGTGGATGTTAAAGAGGGCGGGTTTTTATTGGCCGACCATGCTAGAAGATTGTTTCAGATATTATAAAGGGTGTGAGGCTTGTCAGAGATTTGGTGATATTCAATTGGCACCGGCTAGTATGTTAAATCCTATAATAAAGCCGTGGCCATTTAGAGGATGGGGTTTGGATTTCATTGGTGAGATACATCCTTCGTCATCTAAGGGGCATCGTTTGTTTTGGTGGCAACTGATTATTTTACCAAGTGGTCAGAAGCTGTACCGTTGAAGAACATGACTCACAAGGAGGTGATTAATTTTGTATTGGAACATATTGTATATAGATTTGGCATTCCACAAACATTGACTACAGATCAAGGAGCTTCATTCATGTCACATCAATTTAGGGAGTTTGCTGAATCTCTGAAAATAAAGTTGTTGAATTCATCACCATATTATGCCCAAGCTAATGGACAAGCTGAATCCAGCAACAAGATTTTAATTAAGCTGATCAAGAAGAAGATAGAAGAAGCTCCAAGAAGATGGCATGAGGTGTTGTCAGAAGCATTGTGGGCTCACAGGATTTCTAAACATGGCGCCACCAAGGTAAGTCCTTTTGAACTTGTTTATGGTCAAGAAGCTGTACTTCCTGTTGAGATAAATTTGCAAGCTTGTAGAGTGGCTCGACAAAATGCTTTAGCGGCTGTAGAATATAATGATTTAATGATGGATAGGATAGATGAGATACCTGAAAGCCGTTTTAAAGCATTAAGGGAGATTGAGAAGGAAAAACTGAAAGTAGCAAAAATGTACAATAGGAAGGTTAAGGAAAAATCGTTTCAGATTGGAGATTTGGTATCGAAAACGATATTACCTATAGGGGCTAAGGATAACAAATTTGGTAAATGGTCACCTAGTTGGGAAGGGCCATATAAAGTTGTTGGTATTGTACCTGGGAATGCTTATTTTGTTGAGACATTGCAAGGGGAGAAGGTGAATAAGGCTCTTAATGGTAAATATTTGAAGAAATATTTTCCTAGTGTTTGGCAGGGTTCGTAATCTTAGCTTCTGGACGATGAGCGTGTATAATCGTCTTTATGGCTGTAATACTGAAAATCAATGTAATATCAATTTTTGGACGATGAGTGTGTATAATCGTCCTTATTGCTGTAAAACTGAAATATTTTTCTAGTGTAGCAGGGAGCATGATGAAATCTTTAATTATGGACGATGAGAGTATATAATCGTCTTTATTGTTGTAAAGCTGAAATATTTTTCAAGTATGGCCGGGAGCATGACAAAGTCTCAATTTCAGGACGATGGGTTTGTATAATCGTCCCTATGGCTGTAAATTTAAATGGTGCTAAATTGTGTTTTTCAGCACATCTTCTTTGCTTGAAAAACAGGGGGGCATGTGTTGGTGGTTAATTTTGGCAGGTAGTTTCCTTTGCAAGAGTTCCAAGTGCTGGAGTCTGATGCCTTGCAAGATGATCAAGTTACATGGTCTTCTTCATGAAGTTGGGTGGCCTGCAGTGAGTTACATGGTCACTGTGTAAGCTACATGGTTTTTCCTCTGAAGTTACGTGGTCTTGCTAGAGAGTTACGTGGTGATTTCTTCTACAGAGTTACATGGCTTACATGGTAGCTGTCAGTGTTTGCTTGGAATATTCAGAGAAGGAATAGCTCTGTTGGCGAGTTTCTGAAGAAGACCTGTGACGGTCATGTGGTCAGGTGAAGACTTACGTGGTTTCTTGTTGGAGTTACGGGGTGTTCATTGATGCTTGATGGAGTTACATGGCTAGTTTACATGGTGGTTGCTAGTTTTGCTTCTGTTCGTCAGAGAAGAAATAGCTCTGCTTGCAAGTTTCAGTGTCTTTTTGTTTCAGAGAACGAGCCAACATACCAGAAGTTAATTGGAGCCATAAGCAGATGTGAGCGGAAGGCTTTGGCGGTGGACAGGGATTTGTACGATGGTGATTCGATGAAGGAGTCCGAGTCTTATTGGAGATAATGGTGTGCGTGAGTTTTAGGATAAGTTGTTAGCTAGAATATTCAGTAGTTACGATCTTGGAACTTAGTCCAAGTTGGTTTGGAGTCCAGTTAGGTTCGGGAGTCAGTTTTAGTCATTTTTGTGTTGGAGTCTGTACTTAAATACTCAGGTCTCGGTAGGGAAAAGGACCAGAGAAAAATCAATCGACACTTTCGTTTCTTTTTGCATCTGTTATTTCGTTCTTCGTTTCTTTGGTGTTTTGACGAGAAAAACACTCGAGCTTCCCTGCGAAACTGGGAAATCTTTACTGGTTTGCCGTGAAAACCAGTCGCCGCTGTTGCGAAAGTACAGTATCTATCTTGTTGTTGCCTGACGAAATTTTGTTGAGCAACAACTAGTAAGGTACATACGCCCGAAAGTTTGAGTCCAATCACATCCGCCCACGCCAGTCTGGCCACCTCCCTCCAATCTTTTGTAAACCCGACAACCATTTGACATCCTCCGAAAGCCAGAAACTCGAATCTCCTCTGAAACCATGTCGATTTTTGAGTCGTCTGAGACAATGAAGATCACCGTGCATTCCTCAAAGATCGTCAAGCCCGTATACAGCAGCGGCGCCGCCCCTTCCACCGGCATCGTCGTCCCGCTCACCGTGCTCGACAAGGTGACCTACGACAAGTATAGCGGCAACGTGTACTTGTTCCACCCACCAGCCCCGCCCAACTCCGTACTAGCGACGGGGCTCGCCAAGGCGTTGGCAGCGCACCGCGAGTGGGCTGGCCGGTTCTGTGTGGACGCCGACGGCGCCAAATGTGGAATCCTTCTCAACGACGCCGGCGTAAGGTTCGTAGAGGCAACGGCGGATGTTGCGTTCGACAGCATCAAGCCTTTGGACCCAACGCCTGAGCTGCTGAGCCTGCGCCCGAGCTACGACTCCAACACTGAAGAGCTAATGCAGGTGCAGGTCACGCGGTTCGCGTGCGGCTCCTTGGCCGTGGGAACCGTCACGCACCATTTCGTGGCTGATGGCCATGGCAGATGCAGCTTCATGAACGACTGGGGCAAGGCCACGAGCGGCGCCACCGTCGACACCGTCCCAGCTGCTGCGCGTGACCGGGCGTCGATTTTCAGCCCCCGAAACCCGCCCAGGGTCGAATTCGAGCACAGGGGTGTCGAGTTCAAGCTCAACAAGCCAGCAGCGGATCAAGTCAGTAAGAGTATGGTGGTGGTGGTGAGGCACAGGGTCCACTTCAGCCAGGCGATGATCACGGAGCTCAAGTCGCGTGCAGGGGGGCGGTACAGCACCATTCGATGTGTTGTGGCGCATCTGTGGCGGTGCATCACAAAGGCTTGCAGGCTTGACGCAGACATGGTCACCAAGCTTAGAATCACCGTCAACGGGAGGCCACGTATGCGGCACCATCCGCATGGGCTGCTCAACAAGTACACCGGCAACGCTGTTCTCTGGGCGCAGCCGACCGCCACGGCGGGGGAGCTTGTGGCCAGGCCGTTGCAGTGGACCGCGGAGCTCTTGTCCCGTGCGGTGGACCGGATCGACGACAGCTACTTCAGGTCCTTCATCGACTTCGCGAGCTCTGGAGCGGTGGACAAGGAAAGATTGGTGCCCACGGCTGACCCAGTGAACAGAACACACAGCTCCGACGTCTTTGTTTCCAACCTCAAGGGGATCCCGGTATATGATTGTGACTTCGGTGCTGGCCGGCCATTCTTGTTCACACGCAGTTTCCCGCCAGAAGAGGGGTTAGTGTTTATTATGCCCCCTATCTCTGGTGATGGAAGCATGCACGTCCAGGTCGACCTCTCCAGTCCGGCCATGGAAATCTTCAAGGATTGTTGCTACTCTCTGGAATTTTAGATGTGTTATAATTGGGCCTCTAATTCGAGTATGGAGGGAGTATGCGTTTAGACGGGCGTCTAAACCTGTTTAGGAAAACGTGACCTGCAAATACATTGGCCAGCTTTATATCTCAGATACATCCTCTTCTGATGAATCAGATGCACTGCTTGAGTGATTTTCTCGAATAGTGCCCAAGACTGCTCTATGTCCATCTCACCAGACTTGATATCTCGATCTCGAATGAACAGAATGTCCTCAAACAGTCCTGCATTTAATTTAATTCACTATGTCATCTATACAAATAGGCACATTCGATGCTATCATTGAGATTCTAAGAATCAAGGTCAAGATGAAATCCTAAAAATAATGTTATGTTTGATATTATCACTGTAAGAGGGTTGCAGAACACCAAGTGGTGGACAATGACATAGTTAAACTGTATATCCCCCATTCGAAACCTTCTAATAGATGAACTTCTAAACCCAAGTGCTAGTGAAAGGCCTTCAACACCGGTAAGGCTGAAACCTTTATCGCAACTTTTCTGTGGTTGAACCACAAAGTTTTGAGGAAGCTGAGAAACATGAAAATTGGGTAAAAGCGATGGAAGAGGAAATTCACATGATTGAGAAAACTAATACTTGGGAGATGGTTGACCATCCTAAGAATCATGAACTAATTGGATTTAAATGGGTCTATAAGACCAAACTTAATCATGATGGCTCGGTTCAAAAATACAAGGCAAGACTTGTTGCTAAAGCTTCAAGCAAAACCCATGTAATGATTACTTTGAGACACATGCTCCAGTTTCAAGGATCGATACAATTTGTACAATAATTGCTCTAGCAACGCAAAAGAAAGGGAAGCTTTATCAACTTGACGTCAAATCAGCCGTTCTTAATGGTTATCTTGAAGAAGAAATATATGTTGAGCAGCCAGAGGGATTTTCAGTTGAAGGGGGAGAAAAATAAAGGTATTTCAAGCTTAAAAAGGCTAAAGCAGGTGCCAAGAGTATGGTACAGTTGAATTGATAAATACTTTATGAATAATGGATTTGAGAAAAGCATGAGTGAGCCAACATAGTATATCAAGAAGAAAGGTACGGATATTCTCATCATCTCTTTATATGTTGATGATTTAATATATACAGGAAATAATGGAAAAATGATGCAAGAGGTCAAGACTGATATGATGAATACATGTGAGATGAGTGATCTTGGCTTGCTCCATTATTTTTTTGGCGTGGAGTAATTCAGAGTGATGAAGGCAGTTTCATATCTCAAAAGAAATATGCTGAAAATATCATGAAGAAATTTTAAATGGAAGACTGCAAGTCAGTTGCAACCTATTAGAAGCAAAAGATAAATGATGAGGCAAGCAAAGCTGATCCGTCAAAGTACATAAGTTTGATTGGAATCTGGATATCCATCAAAGCTGGATATCTGACTGCCACATGGATGGATATTATGTTTGCTACTACCATGTTATCAAGGTATATGTGTAGTCCTAGCCATCTACGTTTTTCCGTTGCGAAAAGAGTTTCACACTAAGTAGGAAGAGTTACGGCCTATGTTAGAGAAGCAATATTCAGTTGTATTAGTAAACTAACAAAGGTGGCAAGCATACCAGTCAAGTTTTTATCTGCCCCAAAATGCTTGATTTGATGAAACGACTCGAACGTTCGTGGGAACAGAGGATATGCTATCGGCCTTCTAGAGTTAGAAACCCTGCTTTCAGAAGTAATGCTTGCAAAGAATTCGGCGCCATATACATGAAACACATTGAGAAAGTTTAAATCATATCTGTATCCAACAACGACATCAATGAAATCATATGGCTCTCCTTCAACGATTGTTCGAGCCAGATCCAAACAAGTCCTGCCAAATGCCAATGCCTCCATCCTAGTTCCCTGCAATAAAATCCATCCCACATTAGATTTGCATCACTGAACCTCTAGGTGCGGTGATCGCTTCACTCTGTGTGCAAAATCATCTTCATTGTCATATATGTACAACTGCATATTTCTAGCAGTATAGTTTCCGTGTGACAACTTATCTAGGCGATGATATATCTGACCCTGGATCCTAAATGTATAGATCCCAGTTCCTGCTGCGGTCGCATATCGCCGGTCGAGTTTGACACCCATGCTAGTGAACGAAAAATGAGAATTGAAGTAGCGGATATTCTTCCTGAAGTACTTTGCATCTCTGTCAGTTTGGTTTGTGAAAAGTCTTCTCATCTCTGCAGGTACTTCCGGAATATGAATACGAACCATTCCCTCCCTACAACAAAATGCCGCTCCTTCACCAGGGAACCTCTTGGCGCCACAGTGTTCGCAGTCCGGTGCGTGACCCAAAACATGATGTTTTTTTGGGAGATTGTGATAAACATAGTCATAGGGATCAGGTCTGCCTTCAGCACCTCCACCTTGCCCATTAACTCGATATGACTTGTATTGCACGTCTAGTGAAGGGAAACAATGAAAGTTCCAAGTTAGAACAACAAGCAATATGAGAGACAAATACGTCAAATTTAAATCGAAGTCACTTTGCATACCAGGTCGCGTGAAAACCCGTCCTTCTTCATCATCAAAGATTTCATCGATGTCGTTATATATCGGCTTATGAGTCTCCAAATTCTCCTCATCTGGGTCATATACAAAAAAAGTGGGTCAAGTTATGCTTTTTCTTTTTATTTCAAACTTGCAAAGGAAATTACTTTTTAATTACCAAATCCAGGTTGTTCTAACGCATCCGGATCCCAAATACCAGAATCATATACGCCATCGTAAGCACGAGACTGCTCGCCCTTACACAATGAAGGATTGATCTTTCCAGACGGACCAGCTGTCAGCAATATAGACAGTTTTTATTGTTTTGACATTTCATTATTAATTTCAACTGTTCATTGATATTCTCCAATTTCCATAAAGTAACGTACCACTTGGCTGCGTCGAATTCCGAATTCGATATTGCTGCTGGAATCCAATGTTCTTATCGTTAAAAGCAATACCGGACGTATCCTTTTGACGCTTTCGGTATCGTTGGCTGCCACCGCGCCATCGGGCTCTTATCACTTCCTCCGGGGTAGATGTTTCTGCAGTAACAAACCATAAATATTATGAGCTGCAGCACAATTTATCGAAAAGAACAGTTTATAATTGCAAGTTGTGTGTATCCTTGCCTTGAGTTGAGGCTTCAGCTTTACGCTTCCGATATCGTTGAGTACTTTCACGCCACTTTTTCCGTTGGATTTCGTCAGCTTCATCGCAGCCAGCAGTAACACATTCAATTACATTGGAATTAGGTACTCTAACAGCTACTTGTGATTCCCAGCCGGTGTTCCTATGAAGCCAGCTTTCGTCGTCACCATCAACAGCAGCGAGATCAGAATCTCCCAATATTGAAACACTGCAGGTTTCGGGTTCGTCCATGGACCTCTCATTTTGTTTACAGCCTATATCAACATTAGGAATATCAAACTAATTAGTACATAGTAACAAAACCACATATGCATGAACGCAAGACAGCAAAGTCAGTTTGAATATACAGAAAGACGGTGTGGCTCCACCAGCTCCAGTCACTACTGAAACACCTGAAAAAACATAGAACAGAAAGAATATTTTTTAAGTTTGAGACCATATTTTCAAAACTGTGCCCATTATTCCTTGAGGCATAATAACAAGTTGCTGCACCTGTAGGGTTTGAGACTACATTGTAACTTTGAATATTCCTTGAGGCAGGTTGAACATTGGTAAATACACTCAGGTCTTTGTTTGTAATAGCAGATAGTGGAGTCGTGTCTGCAAGCATTATATGTGAAAGGTACTGAACATTTCTACAAGCATTATATGTGAAAGGTACTGAACATTTCTACAAGCATTATATGTGAAGATCATGACCAACGCACCTATACGGAGTGAGACGGGCGTCGATCTTTGGGTATTTATCAAAGCTGGGCTAAGAACTCCACCTAGTCAGAATTTAACAAGAGACAACAAAGAACCATGAAAACTGATAATACTTGAGACCTGAGTTTAACACGTCACAATAACCTTAATGTTGTCACCTCTATTTTTTTTTGTTGACGTATTTGCGGTGAGCATCGCATCATTTGCAACTTGCAATGTTATATCTTCTCCAAAACCTATACAGAAAAAAATATTCAGTCCACATTTCAGACTGTCAAATTATAGAGCACTATCAACATTGTGATGTAGAAGTTCCATACGGCGTTTCAATGTCCCCTGGTTGGTTTCACAGGTACCCGATTGCGTGTTAAAGTCCTCCATCCGCTCATTTTCCTTGCCACCTGGATCAAATATGGGACCTAATTGGCTAATATCCGTGGGTCATTCACAAATACGCGCAAATTGCATTCTTCAGCTGAAACATACCTGCGACTTTATCACCAAGTTCCTTGGCGGCCTTTTGGCGCTCACGGTAACGCTTGGAACGTTCTCTACTCAGTGCGTGTTGCTCCTCTGGACAGGATTAAAAATACAAACAAGACGGATGAGATAAAATCTGAACGAATTCAACTGACGTTGAGGATTATTAAAGTACGTAACGTTGTCAGGATATGTACCTGCTCGATTGTCACCAGATTTCTTACGCATCGTATCAATTGTATTCACGGGTCATATATAGTCATGCGATGACGTTGCCGAGCCGCGAGCCGCCGCCGTCTTCTGCTTCGAATCGAGGCTTGGGGAAGAGCTGCGTCGCGCGCGGATCGAGGGAGGGGAGGTCGGGCTCGGGTTGGAGCTCCGCCGCCGCCGTCCTTCAGTCGTGCGGGTCGGGGATCCCCCGAGCCGCCGCCGTCTTCTGCTTCGAATCGAGGCTTGGGGAAGAGCTGCGTCGCGCGTGGATCGAGGGAGGGGAGGTCGGGCTCGGGTTGGAGCTGCACAGCCGCCGTCCTTCAGTCGCGCGTGTCGGGGATCCCCCTAGCCGCCGCCGTCTTCTGCTTCGAATCGAGGCTTGGGGAAGAGCTGCGTCGCACGCGGATCGAGGGAGGGGAGGTCGGGCTCGGGTTGGAGCTGCGCCGCTGCCGTCCTTCAGTCGCGCGGGTCGGGGATCCCCCGAGGATTGATCTGGCGCCGTCCTTCAGTCGCACGGGTTGGAGCTACGCCGCCCAATCTAGCGTCGAAGGACCAAAATTGCCGTCGAGGAAGTCGCTGCCGGGATGGAAACGGATTCAAACGCTCCCAAAAAAAAGGAAGGCAATCGGGAGACACGGAACATGAGCGTCGGAGGTATTGCGGGCGGGTAGGAAATTCCGTTATGTGAAAAAAGATTTCCGCGCGTCATCGATTTTGGCTTGCGCATGACAGAGCGTCACGCAATGTTGGTGGATCCGCCGGCGGGATTCAAATACGGCAAGATCGTACGGTATTTAACTAGATACTGGGTTGGGTACAATCTGACAGGTCAAAATCATTTTCGTCCCAACTAGTTCTTTTAAGGGTTTAGATAGGCGATGACACATGGTGGCTTATGGTTAAACCAAAGCAGAGCAACGCGTGCACAGTGACCACGCCGGCGGCGAAACCGCGATGAACTCCGGTCGAGGACTGGGCTACACGAAGCGCGGGCTTGAGGGCTACAGCCCGGTAGTCGGCTCACAGCCGGAGATGCTCTGTAGCGGCGGCGCGGTGGCAGGCGTGGTGGCGCGGCAGAGCGGCGACGTCGCGGCGCAAGGAGGGCGTGGCCTCGAGTTCATGTGGTGTTTCATGCATCCACAAGCTGCAGGGAAGCTCATCAAGCACACCATAGAAGGAGTGGCGGCCGGCAACGGCTGATGCACGGACGGCGGCGGCCGGACCAAGATGACGCTTGGTGATGGGAGTTCCTTCATTGGATTTCTGGGATCAAAAAGGAGGAAAATGGAATCAGCATAGTCTAGAGAGGGAATAGGCACAGAATAACAGCGCAAGGCTCACCAGAGAGCTCTAATTGCCGGCAATGGCGATGGCGGCCGAAAATGGGGAAAAGTAAAAATTCCTCAAATTCAAGCAGCGGCAGTGGATATGGACAAGGTTTAGAGGATAAGGGAAGCAGTAGAAAGAGGATAAGATCTTGGGCGTCTTTTATAGAGGGGAAAGGCGGTTCTTGCTGTGTGGCCCCAATTGGCAGTGAAGCGAGAGGAGAGAGGAGAAAGGGGAGGAACTCTAGCGAAGCGGCGAAAACGCGAGAGGGGTCGAATGCCATTGGACGTGCCGCGTAGCACTTCCCTATCAGGGCACAGGGACGACGTCGCGCGTGGCGAGGCACCGGTGGCTGGGCGGCGGCAGCGGTTGACCGGAGGAGGAAGACGACGTCGAAGGAGGCGGTTCGCATGCGGGCCGAGCTGGGCTGAACTGGCCGCGCGAACCGAGTTGGGCTGCGTCGGTTTGGGCTCGACCCAGGTAAGGTTTTTCTAAATGGGCCGAGCCCAAGTTAACTAGATACTATTCTTTGCACTTTTTTAAACTAGCTGATACTTCCACGAATTTTTAGATGAAACAAACGAATTCCAAAAATTATGAAAAATTCATAGAAATTAAGTCTCTGTGAAACCCAACGTTGGTGAATTTTGGGGAATTTTTTTGGTAAAGCCAAATTCCCACGAAAATTCAAATAGTTTATGAGCGCATAATGAGATGCAAGGTATGCATGAGTTCAAAATTCAGAAATTGTTCAAGTATGAAATCCAAACATGAAAACCAACTCAAAGTACTTCAGACTTCAAATAGGAACATGTCAAATCGAAATCACAACAAAAGTATTTATTAATACCGAATGAGTCAAGTTAGCATTTTATTTAGTGAATTTCCATCTAATTTATTTTATAAATTCATATCTTAGGTTAAGGAGCGATTGGTTTCCTTAAAAAATGACAGCCTAGGGGACTGGGATGTTACAGTGCCGCTGCCAGCACACTGGGCAATCTGAGGCCCTCTTTGGTAGGGCTTCTCCAACGGCTTCTTCAGCGGCTTCACTTGTTTTCCAACCAAAGGGGGTGTTTCCTCAGGTGCTTCTCCTTAAAAAAAGGAGGAAGCCGTATCCAAAAATAAGGTGAAGCATGAAGCCACAAAATGGTAGCTTCACCGGCTTTTTTTCTCTATAGCGCTTTCATCTTTCCATATTTGTTCCTAAAAATATGGAGAAGCTGCAGACAAAGCCGTTTTGCAAAACGTTTTAGGCACAGCCGTAGACAAAGCCGGCACAGCCGTTTTTTCAGAGAAGGCACAGCCACAGCCGAAGCCGGCACAGCTGTCCACAGCCCTACCAAAGAGGCCCTGAATTAGCCTGGCAGTGGCACTACCCCGTGGAAATGTGGAGAAGAAATGGCAAGAGAGATGAGCATCAAAAGCTTCGCAAATAACTGATGATAATTTCTGTCTAAGGTGCCAATGTGCGTCCTTCTTCCTGTTGAGTATTATTATTTGGTGGACATACAATGTGCCGTTCCTCATTACAGACTTGTATAAAACTGAAAAAAAAATGGCTGCAGTACAGCTAGAACCGATACCTGTTCAGTAATTTTAACATCCTAAAATCCGAATATGACTGTATACATATATCAGATTCCTGTCAGAGTGTAAAATGTTGATATTTTTGCTTATTTAGACAATCAAAATGTAAAAGGCGATATAGATTGAACAGATGCATCGTCAGGAGGTCGACGATGCAGAATGTGGAGATGCATTAGTGCGAAGATATCAAGACGTGCACTGTAGTTCTTAAAAGACATTCTGAACTCGAGAGTAAAGCACCGTTCAAAAGTTGTCTTAATGAGTATGAAGTAGTCTTAAAAAACACATTCAGCTACATACACTGTTTTCCACGTCCTTTCTTACTAATGATAAACAGTAAGTATTTTTTTTTGTATTAGTATCTCTCTTTTTTTTTTGCGGGTAAGTGTATTAGCATCTGCATTGGTAAGGATTTTTTTCAGTACTTGAGAAAGAATTTTGAGCAATTTTTTTCAAAAGCAATTTGCTCCCTTAAGATTCTTTTTTCAGATCATTCAGTCATAGTGTGTATATTGTTATGACTTTTTCACATTATACAATTTTACATTTTGGAGAGGATTTAGACTGTTACTTTTCAGTGTGCATATTTTTTATGAATACTTAAAGGGAAGAAAATACACTGTGGGATGATGTCAGACGTCTATGGATAATTCAGTTGTGAAAATCCTTTGCAAACATATGAATAGTTCAGTTGTGAAATTCTTTGCCAGTAGAACTATACTCATGCTAACAACCAAGCTTTTGGTATAAGTGGAAAACATGGCCCCTGACACAACATGGAATGTGATTTTCTTATACAAGTTACAAAACACGATCCACGGACCATACCTAGCATAAGAAACCGCCAATTCTGATCAGGCTCGCATTCGCTCCCCATCCTGATTTTTGTTTTTGTTTTTGTTGGCTGGAGTGAAACAAAAGCATCTCAAGAATTCAAACATCTCCAATTTGGCAGCGTTAACCAAGATCACAGACAGCTGCAGCCATCTCTGAGATTTGCCAATATTTAGCTATCGATCTCCATGATATAAAATCTGGCAGTTATCTAGTATCAAGTAAATTAAGAAGGCTATCAAGATAGCGGCCTGGTCCAATTAATCTCTAGAGGAACTGTTTACAAGGAAAGCAAGGATCGTGTAGATATACGGTAAATCTTTTTGACAGCCAAAATTTATGTTAATGTACGCTATATATCAACTGTAGATATGAAAAGATAAAGCTGATTATCTGCCGGAAATGGCACATTGACGGACAGTGAGGAACCACGCTATGCGCAACGCAAATGATTTCCATTTAAGCTCTTTGCAAAATTCAGAAGGAACTGAGCACGATGATCTCCAAGATCTCCACATTCACCATGGATTGCAGTTTCCTTCCTCACGCGAGCCTATAAAAAAGCGTACCTGGCCTCATATCCTGTTCATTCACTAGGTATCCTCTAGCAGAAGCTGATCGAGCTAATAATCTCCGACGATGACAATGGAGCACGCTCGCGCCGCCGTCGCCGGGAAGCCCAAGGTGGTGTTCGTGCTCGGCGCGACGGCCACCGGGAAGTCCAAGCTCGCCATCGCCCTCGCCAAGCGCTTCAACGGCGAGGTGATCAACGCCGACAAGATCCAGGTGCACGCCGGCGCGCCCATCATCACCAACAAGGTCACCGAGGAGGAGCAGGACGGGGTGCGCACCACCTCCTCGGCGTGCTGCCGCCCGACGCCGAGTTCACCGCGGAGGACTTCCGGCGCGAGGCGGTCGCCGCCGTCGCCCGCGTGGTCGCCGCCGGCCGCCTCCCGGTCGTCGCCGGCGGCTCCAACACGTACATCGAGGAGCTCGTGGAAGGCGACGGCGCCGCCTTCCGCGCGCGCCACGACGTGCTGTTCATCTGGGCGGACGCCGCGCCGGAGCTGCTCGAGTGGTACGTGGCGCTGCGCGTGGACGACATGGTGGCGCGCGGGCTGGTGGCCGAGGCGCGCGCCGCGTTCGACGCCGCCGGCGCCGGCCGCGGGGACGACGTCGACTACTCCCGCGGCCTGCGCCGCGCCATCGGCCTCCCGGAGATGCACGCGTACCTGGTCGCCGAGCGCGAGGGCGCCGGCGCCGGCGAGGCCGATGAGCTCGCTGCGCTGCTGGCGCGCGCGGTGCGGGAGATCAAGGACAACACGTGCCGCCTCGCGCGCGTGCAGGTGGGGAAGATCCGGCGGCTCAGCCGGCTCGACGGCTGGGACGTCCGCCGCGTCGACGTCACTCCCGTGTTCGCGCGCATGGCGGACGGCACGGCGTGTCACCACCAGACCTGGAAGACGCTCGTGTGGGAACCTTGCGAGGAGATGGTGATGCACTTCCTGGAGACTCCGGCTGCTCCTACTGCTTTTTCCCGGCGCGTTCACCACGGCGACCGTGGCCGTGAGACCGGCCGTGCTGTTGAAGCGGTGGAGGCAGCATAAGTAGCGAACGTATGGCCTTGCATATGCGTGCATGGTGCCTTTGAGTTTGAAGTAGTGCAGCTTGGATGCAAGGGACTATATATATATATATATATAGTAGCGGGAGATACAAGCTTGATTTAAGCTTGTACTCCAATAGGCATAGGGATGGCCCTGGTTTGGGGAAAATACTATCTAGTTTGCTGTTTGCACTTGGTGAATTTGCTTATGTCATGTTATTGGATAGCTTTGTGTTCGGAAGGAGTATAATTTGCATGTTCACAAAGATCTCAAACATGAAAACTTGAGGTGACACAACATTTATGTAATATGGTTTTGATTTGAACTTTCACTGGGTAGATTTAGGCCCCCTTTGGAACGCAGGATTTTCACAGGAATTGTACAGGAATTTCACAGGAATCAGTTGACTGTTCACAGGAAAAACGCAGGAATAGGAAAAAAATCCCGCGTTCCAAAGGGGGCCTTAATAGTAGGACCCGTCAATTTGTTGACAAATGTTCTCATACTTATTTTTTTTGGACAACGAAGTGTCATTTTTGAGATCAACATATCCATTATTTCTTCACCTATGTTTCCTATTCCTGTAAGCATATCACCTCGATCCTCCGTTGTCGGCGTCATTTCTGCCTTGGCCACCCCACATCAGTCTCATACCATGTCACAAATTTGTCGCCGATCTCTCTTGAATTCTAAGGCCCCGTTTGGAACGGAGGATTTCTTCTCCGTTCCTGCGGGAATTGAACTGTTTCCTGTGAAATTCCTGCAAAATTCCTGTGAAATTCCTGCGTTTCAAACGGGGCCTAAATTTTTCGTCAACAATATATATGTGGTCAATAAAGACCTCTTGCCTCAGTCTGTCAGTCAGCATAGATCTCTCTAGTCTGAAATCACATATCTAATTCTGCATATCGTACCATATTAAAACCGTATATGCATGTGAGGCTTTAATCCAGGAGTGTTTGGGCCTCTGGGATGGTTGGTGTCCAAAATTCATTTGTGAGATATCCCCGACTTATAAGGGCTTATCTATTGCTTAAAAAAAATGTAACATAATGTGATCATGGCATTGTGGCGCATTGGTGACTAGTAACTGTCTAGCATCTCTAATACAAAAGGACGTTCAAAACAATATATGTGATATTTCTTCACCTTAATGTTCGGCTTATGGCGCTTAAAGAAGGTGAAGTGGAGAAACAACATCCAGATATGCAAGTATAGGCCACTATATAGACAATCTTATATATGCTATGGTTGAATTTTATACTCCCTTTGTCTCTTATTAGACATCCATATCAAAACCAAAGAAGCCATTGAAATGACCCTGCTAACCCTAGTGAATGAGCTGCACGGCTTGGCCTTTTGCATGATGGTACACACGCTTTTTCCTGTGGGTGAATGCTCATGGAGCTTGGTGCTAGATGTCGGGTTCCTGGATGCCTCGCTGACTACGGTGTGTATGGGTGGATGAATGTGTCACCTTTTGATTGTTCAAAACTGGGTTTTCTTTTTCTTTTTTGTTTGTTGGAGGATGCTGCTGTTCGCTGTGGCCGCTGGTGACATCTGTAATGACAAGATGGGGAATGGGTTCGGAGGCAGAACGACATCTATTGTTGGGACAAAAATTTAAGCTAGAACAACACCTAATTAGGAACAGAGGGAGTATTATACAAAATAAAAAAGAAAAAACTATAATAAACTTAAGCGTATCCAAAGGATGGCCACGGTGGGCCATGAATCACCACCTACGGATTTGTCTCAAGCATGTCCAAATCCACATCCATTTCTTCTCAATAACCCAAACTTTAGACACACGTGGATGTCGTCAACGCACATGTAAATCCCCCTTTGTGAGCTGATCACCATCAACTCTATCTCCATGCAGTTGCTTGCCAAAAATAGTACAATGAGAGGCAGCTGCGACTAGTGGGTGCCACATGTGCGGCAAGTTAGGGCGTGGATGTCGCCTGCATCCTAACGCATGCATACACACGGGCATGATAGAGGCTGCGCACGAGGGTGGGTGAGTTATATGTTTGTTATCATCACACTTTTTTTTGTATTCAATAAATAAAACATGCTTCAAACAGTTGAAAATCCTATGCTTTCTTGTTGGTACATTAATAGTCACTGACATGTGGCCCGGTCCAGATGTCAGTGGGCTACCAATATTGCAAAGGGTCTCAAGTCTAACAATCCAACATAGTATACAAAAATACAATCTACTAGCTATTCATATCATTTCACTATTGTAAAAAATGAGTTCTTGTTTTTATTTACAGTGCTAACTTTTTTTAAAAAAAAAGTTTTTTAAGTACTACCATCCTTGTTACAGAACCAACACTGATAGTAATTTATTTAGCGCATCTCTTATCGTTTTGGATGATAATTAGCACGACAGGCCTTTGGCTGGAATTCAATGACCGCTTTCTCATTTGGTGGTATGTTTGGTTGATTGGATTGCAATGTCCATGAACTCAAGCATCGCCATTGGCAGTGTTCAATCAGCACAATCAGTACGTGACCGTTGTGAACGCTTATGGTTTTGCTAGTGTTATCGCCACGACAGATAAGCTAACATAATTATAGACTGACAGCGGCGGCCTTGGTCCAATATCTACAAGCATGAACTGGATCCTTGGAAGGCCATAATGTCTACTGTATAAATGCATGCTAGAAAAGCTAGAGCAAATATGGATCGGTGAATCCAAATGATCTGTGAACATTAATTTGTTCCAAAGAAGGAAAAACGCCCTTCATCGATCTCTCCATGTTTCTTTGACGCGCAGTTCCATTTCCATGATATAAAATCCAATACCCTCCTGCTCCGGTGACCCTCTTCCATGATCCCCAGCTGCGCCAGCTAATCAACAATGGAGCAAGCTCGCGTGGTGGAGAAGAAGCCCAAGGTGGTGTTCGTGCTCGGCGCGACGGCCACCGGGAAGTCCAAGCTCGCCATCGCCCTGGCCAAGCGCTTCGACGGCGAGGTGATAAACGCCGACAAGATCCAGCTGCACGCCGGCGCGCCCATCATCACCAACAAGGTGACCGAGGAGGAGCAGGACGGAGTGCGCCACCACCTCCTCGGCGTGCTGCCCCCCGACGCCGACTTCACCGCGGAGGACTTCCGGCGCGAGGCGGCCGCCGCCGTCTCCCGCGTGGTCGCCGCCGGCCGCCTCCCGGTCGTCGCCGGCGGGTCCAACACGTACATCGAGGCGCTCGTGGAAGGCGACGGCGCCGCCTTCCGCGCCGCCCACGACGTGCTCTTCCTCTGGATCGACTCCGCGCCGGCGCTGCTCGCGTGGTACACGGCGGAGCGCGTGGACGACATGGTGGCGCGCGGGCTGGTGGACGAGGCGCGCGCCTCGTTCGACGCCGGCGCCGGCGCCGACTACTCCCGCGGCGTGCGCCGCGCCATCGGCCTGCCGGAGATGCACGCGTACCTGGCCGCGGAGCGCGGCGGCGCGCCGGCGAGGCGGAGCTCGCGGCGCTGCTGGCGCGCGCCGTGCGCGAGATCAAGGACAACACCTTCGCCCTGGTCCGCGCGCAGGTGGAGAAGATCCGCCGCCTCAGCAAGCTCGACGGCTGGGACGTGCGCCGCGTCGACGCCACTGCCTTGTTCGCGCGCATGGCCAAAGCAGGCGGCGCGTGCGATCAGCAGACATGGGAGGCGCTCGTCTGGGAACCGTGCGAGAAGATGGTGAGGCGTTTCCTGGAGACTCCGGTTGCTCCCATTGCAGTGTATGGTAATGGTACTTCCAGCGCCGCCGCCGGTGGTGATGGTGAGCCTACTGTTCCTGCTTCTGGCGGTCATTGTGACTGAGCCTACCGCCTCCGCTGCAAGCGAGATGATGGCATTGCCATCTCCGCCCCTGTTGAAGCCGCGGAGACCATATGAGTAGTGGAATGGCCATAGGCCATGCATGCAAGGTGGCTTTACATTGTTATAATTTTGTCAGGTTTTCTAAACAGACTTTGGTATTAAAACTTTTTGCTTCGAGATGATCGCGTCGATGTCCAAAATTAATGAGAAATGTTGTAAGCGTTAGTTTTTTTTATACGAAATAGGGTACAAGCGCAGACAGATAAGTTAGTTAATATAGTTGGAGATCGTGTCGATGTCCTAACTTAACGAGAAAAACGGTAAGATATGATAGGTTAGTTAATACCGTTAAAGCATCGGTCCAAAAGCTAAGCATCATTTTGCGCATGATTTGCTAGTCAATTTAGTGGAGACCTGCATTGCTTGATTGTAGACCCCTTTCATCTATCCTTATAGGAGTACTGGTTATAAGGGATTGCGAAAACAATATTTTCTTTTGGATTATAATGGATGAGATCTTCATCAGATCCCTTATCTTCAATTCATCTTCCTCTTGCCACACATGCCATTGTAAATTTCTAATACACCTAGCTTCTTGTCCCCTTCTCTCTCCCTTCTCGGTGATTGGACACGTGCGAGGCATGGAGATGTGAGGTGTGACTTGGCAAGGCGTAGGGCAACAACCGGACGGGACACGGAGTTACTATAACGATGATGTAGCCCGTACTCTAGTCCCACGTGTGAAAGAGGACGTGTCTGGCCTCCTGTTCAGAGGGAGTGCGTTGTGCAGCTATGTAGGTAAGATTTCAACAAGTAGGGCGAGCTGCGGGCATAATTCTAGGGTTCTAGTGGGATAAGGGGCACTGCAAAAATCAGAAATTGCTACCCACATGAGTCCTGTGAGCTAGAGGGCAATAAGGCGGACTTTGTTCCAAACGTTTCTGGACCCGAGCTGTGGGTGGAATCCGGTAAAAGCTACGATTTGCGGCTTGTGCCCATGCTTTGTGTTTTGAAACAGCTTATGCATGCTTTTCCTCATAATCCATTTTGCTTGTTTGGCCGTTTGGCAATTTTCCAAGAGAAGCAGAAGCAGAATCTATCGTACCATTGTACCACTACTTTCTCTGAATGCATTTCTGTATATTTCTGTCTCTCTTTCGCTCTCACCCACTTTTTCTATTTGCAAGCACATCTTCAGAAACTGAAACAATGCTCAAACGCCAAAAAGTACAGATTCTGACATAAAAAGCCTGTTACATACATGTAACTGATAGGAGTGAGCTAATCTGTAGCACAATATACAACATTGATGACGTGCATAGCTCACGGGCAGGTGCTTGGAGAAAAATTATGTGCCTTTGACCTACACATATTATCATGAGAACTTGTTCTGATACTTGTCAGCCTGGTAAGATGCTAACTTCTGGATTCCGGGCATGGTTTGCTAATTCACCAATGACGGGCCGTTGAGGCAGCCGGCACAAGCTTTTGGATGAGGAGGCTGGGCATAGGCTGTGGGTGTCCAATATCTTGCACACCGAACCACAGCCCACTGGTTCCCCTTTTTGTTTCAATTTTTTCTGCACTATCTGTTATCTTTATGGTTATTTGTTTAGCTTCTCTTCATACTTCTTTTTGCTCAACCACTATAGGTTCATTTCTAATGTACTAAAGTTTATGAATATTTTGCCATTAACTTTGTATTTATGCAATTAAAGATTTTGTCAGTAAAATTCAGGCTAATGGAGCTTTTGATATGATGCATATGGCTTGTTTGTTTCAGGAGTTTTATGGTCCCAAATACTAACTGGTATAACGCAAATATACCAGCTAGTACTCTTAGGGGCAGTTTTGGAAAGAAAGATGTATGTTGATTTTATTTCTTCGATTTGGGGATTGGACCAATCTTGGATCTGGGGCGCACTTGATTCACTTTGATTCTTTACTAGTTCTATTCAATTGGACTTTTAGGTTCGACTGCATCAAGCTTCGTTAGATAGGTTATAGAATGGAGAATAGCATCAGCATTACGAATGCTTCTGCAGATCGAGGATAAATGAAGCATCAATCGGGACGGTTGCCTCGCCCAGGCCATGGTCATGGAGGATTCGGTAGTAGATGTGTCCAGGGACCTCGCCATTTTAGCAGCCTCGGCCATGGCGGCTGTCAATCTTGTCACACTGTGACTCCATGCGCAATACGGTGATAGTCCATCTATTCGGAATCCTACGCCGCCGTTCAATCCAGATCAGCAGGCAGCGGCGGGCGTACAAACGATGAACCCTAACCCCATCAATACCAGATTAATTACTACATGAGACGATGCACAATAAATTAATATTGTAACTTCTTTTTTAGAATTAATTAATATTGTAACTTCTTGATAAAACAACAATTAATAGTCTGCCATTATTTTCTTTTCCAATTTAAACCTTATCGTAACAATAGAATTACTAATCTGCCATGAATACTAGCTAGTACTGGTGGAGAAAATCAATCGATTTGAACCGTCGGATCATAATACTAGCTAGTATTCTTCAATAATACTAGCTAGTATGGAGAAAAATTCTATGCAGGAGTCCTGTAAACTGAAAGTTTACAGCCCTGCCCAGATTTCTGCCACCTGTCCCATTTCATCTAATCTCAAAGCAGCCTGGGCTCCCACGCACACGCACGCCCATCGGCTTCGGCTTCGTGACCCATCGAGTCGTCGCCCCTATCGCGAAAGAACTACTCCGGCTCAGCTTCCTTTGAGTCGCTGCCCTCGACGACTCCGATCAGTGCGCAACGTAGACGTCCTCAACTTTGCCGATCAAAACACATCATCGTAGAGGCGCAGCCCTAACCCGCTCGAAACGACGGTCATGAACTGCCGCTCTGCTGAAGCTGCGGCCGTGTTACCTCCTGAGATCCGCGAGGTCGAGCTTACCTTCGATGGTGACGGCGAGATCGTGCCCCATTCGCTGCCACCATCCAACGTCTCCTGCTAGCAATACCATTTCCTGCTACGAGAGCCAGTAAATAATAACATGGTAGTATGCTAAACAAAAGCAAATGGAAGCAACACTCTGCCATCAGCTCAACATTCATCTGATTCCAATGCAATTTTCATCTTCAATTTGTCGACATCAAAGAATGAATCAGTACAGATTTCATCCTCAATTTTTTGACATCTAAAACTGAATCCAGTACAACGATAGGCACTCCTCTTGCCATGAAGCCAATCAGCCACAATCAGTGCTACTCCTGAAGACTCATGCGGCGATCAACTAAAAAGGGAGCTACTCAGTCCTCGGCTCCTCCCCTTACACACATGCGAATTGTTCGACGTAGAGCTGCCTGAGAGAAAGGGAGTGAGCAGGCCGTCGATGTCTAGCGATGCCGACGGATCATACGCGCCGGTCGCGAGGACCATGGGGTCGGGGTGAGGGAAGCCAGGATGGTCGGAGTGGCGGCGTCGACCAGCACTCGCCGTCGATGACGGCGGAGGATGGACTGATGGAGAATAGAGATGGCTGGAGGGGATTATTTTCAGCAATGGGAGTGGCGGCTCGAGCGGGCTTGACGAAGCGGAGCCGACGTGCGTGCGTGCGACGGAGGCTTGGGAGCCAGCTAGGGGCTTGTGCGTGGGAGCCCAGGCTGCTTTGAGATTGGTGAAACGAGACGTGGCAAAAATCTAAGCAGGGCTGTAAACTTTCAGTTTACAGGACTCCTGCATAGAATTTTTTACCGTAAAAATCCTCGTTTGTTTCACACCCACTTGCTCGACCGAGACAACTTAAAAACAGTGGCACATCAAAACTGGAGCAAGCGGTTGTCACATGTAGGAAGTTTGACAGAGCAGTGACAGCCCTGTACAATATTCCATACCTTTACTGGTGCACAACAGGCAACTATTAGCACAGTTCCGCCTGGACTAAATTTAATACTATGCATTAGACTTGCTGGAACATATATGCTTCAGGACAGTACCCAATAAACCCCCGGCAAGGGTGGATTTATACACGTAAACACAGCTGCTGTTGAGCTCAATTTACTGTGGACTAACCGATTCAACAAGCTGTGACCAATGAAGATCATATGCCCTCTGTATTTTTTTTAAAAGTGTCGCTATACAAGAACGTATTGCATGGAGTCGTTCGAAATAGAAGATTCAGTCTCATCTCAAAACAATCATCACTGTAGAGTGCAGAATATAGACCGTGCAAAGTGTCCAAACTCTAAAATGGAAGAAAACTGTTTGGAAAAATATGCATCATATAACAGAAATGAGTATTACACTGAAGCGCCAGCAGTGCACAAGTGCATGCCGACTGATAGATATCATCTTTACACGTAAGAACACAAATACAAGCCCCGCGCAAAAAAATAAACAAATAAAGCTAAACAACTGGAAACGACCCAACATCATACCAGGCCCATGAATCCTCCAGCAATGGAGAGGTTCCGGCCCATGAAGTGACAAAATACAGTAAACACATTATTACCATCACAGAAGTAGTATACTCTGCTAATGGGAGTATAGTAATTAAACTGCTAAGCACACCCAGCAACTCACCACGCCACAGTCCACCGACGGCGGGCGCAGAGGCGGTCGATCGAGGAAGATGGTAAGAAGCGATCATCAGTAGTAGTAGGAGGACGAGCCGCCGAGCTGGAAGCCGTCGGCGAAGGCGTCGTCGACGGCGGGCATCGGCGAGAAGAGCGGGCTGTGCACGTACCCCTCCTCGAAGTACACCCCGTGCGCGCCCGGCGCCGGGGCGGACGACGCCGCGCCGCCGTACCCGCCGAACTCCGACGCGTCGCACCACCCGCCGCCGGAGCCGGCATTGGCGCCGCCACCGTACATGGAGGACACGTCCATCATGGCGCCGCCGGAGTCGCCGCCGCCCATCGCGGAGAGGTCGTCGGGGATGGAGATGTCGTCCATCAGCGACGACATGTCGGCGTCGCTGTATCCGCCGTAGCCGTAGTCGTCGCCGGCGGCGCCGTTATTCGCGGTCAGGTTGGACTGCAGCGCGGCGGCGGAGGGGTCGGCGTAGAATGGCTGGAGGAGCTGCGCGGAGTTGTCGCCGGAGGTGAGGTCGGGGGAGAGGTAGGGGGTGATGGAGGAGCCCGGCGGGAGGTCCGGGTAGGCGAAGTTGGTGCGGGCGCGGGCGCCGCGGAGGGAGCGCGCGGCGCGGTCGTAGGCCACGGCGGCCTCCTCGGCGGTGTCGAAGGTGCCCAGCCAGTGACGCTCCTTGGTCGCCGGGTCGCGGATCTCCGCCGCGTACCGGCCCCAGGGACGGCGGCGAACGCCGAGGTACCGCGTCGTGTTGCCGTCCGGCAGCTGCTGCTGCGCCGCCGCCTGCTGCTGGCGGCGCTTGGACGACGACGACGAAGAAGAAGAAGACTTCTTGTCGGAGGAGGAGGAGGAGAAGAAATACGACGAGAAATTCATGTTGGTCGTCAGAGCTAGAGAGAGTGTTTGGTCGTTGACAAGGTGAGGAGAGAGTGAGCAATGGAGGCCGGAGAGGCCAGAGGTGGTTGAGTTGGTTGTTGGATTGGTGCTGCATGGGGCGGTTGCATGGGTGTATATATAAGCGCGGGAAAGTGGAAAAGGGTATCTAGTTTAGTGGGGAGGAGGTTGGCCATGAGAAAAGAGGATTAATAAGGTGATCCGTCGTTATATGGTACTGTAATAGACTATTCCATTCTTGTGAGGAAATATAATTGAGAGAGAGTGAGAGATGAAGGGAAAGGCAGGGGTCGCTTTGGGTTTGATTCTGTGTGGGGGACCAAAGGTGGTCAACCCAATGATTTGGACTGGTGGATGCAAGGAGGCTATACATGATTGTATATGGCATCAATCATATATATACAGCTATACAAGTTACAATTCAGAAGGAATGCGTACTAGAGCCGAGAAGCATTGCGAAATGAGCATAACTCAACTGGTTAAATTTTTTGTGGTGAACAGCTTCAAGTCACGAGTCCTCGTACTTTGGTATATAATGTGTGTGCTTTTCCTGTCAACAGCGTATGGCAACTTTGTCGTCAATCTCAAGATCTGGCTATTCAAATTATCATAGTCATTCATAGACATATATGTGTGTGTTTCCCTTCATAGATGTGATGAGTGTGCGCGTACACAGGGAGAAGCACCTAGGGCAGCAGCGTATAAACTTTGACTGGCCGAAACCCAAGATAATTCAACGATTCAACGTTCCTTCAAAAACTTTCAGCCACTCAACAGCCGGCAAATCACATCTATATTCATTTTGCAATGTAGTTACGCATCGCCACCATTTAAGGTTGCACGCAACAATTTGAAGCAACCACCACTACACCACGGTTCAAAAATAGTTTACCCACTGTGAGTTGCTAAAAGGCCCTTCATTGACCCTCTATAAGTCAGTAAAGGCCTTCACTGACCCTCTCAGTCGGTCGTTAAAGTGACGCCGGTCGATCGATTCGACTTACAAGTCAAAAATTGTCAACCTACACTCCGGTACTATATGTAACAATTTTTTACCACCCTATGGTTCGTTAGTGAAACAAGAATTACCAACCTATAGAGAGTTAGCAACTTTCATCGATTGGTAATGGGTCGGGAATGCTCTACTTTTGCAGCCGATGTGGGGTCGTTAATTCTGTGTTGTGGTGTAGTGTACTCGGTGCCTAATTTGAGATGATCACGAACTAGTAAATATATATCCGTAGGCAATTGATACCGGCCACCAGCAAGGCCGTTCATTTCAGTTCAGTGTAAACTAGGATCATCTCGCACGTCACCAACGCGCTACTCCTGAACCACGCATGCAGGCCAGGTCCACACAAGTCGGATACTATACGGCCATGGAGGATCGAGGAGCTAGCTAGGGCAGTGGCGGGTAGAGGTTATGCTAGGCAAGAATGGCCCACGGGTGGAGCGCCTGCTTCTGTTCGCGTCGACATGGTTTGTTCTTTGTTACGATCTGATATTTCGGCGCGGTCCCTTCTTCAAACGTATGCGTTCCTTTGGGCAGTCAACACTGTTGCGGACCGGCATGGCATGGCATGTCGATGGTGACGCATGTGGCCCGGCCGGCCGGCCGCTGGTCGACGCAGCAGCCACGACGGGCAGAGCCCACCACGACGTCTGCGGGGAGGCAGGCGGGCGTGCATCGCGCGCGCGCGGCCGCGCCAACGACCGCACGCGCCACGCCGACCACGGCGCGCGACCGACGTACGCGCGTGCATGCGGAGATGCCTCCAAAGGACGCGAAGCAGCGAGCAACGCGCGCCACAACGTGCGTGCGTGCTCTCGATCGATCGCGTGCATGCCCGGCCACCGGCACAAACACGTCGAATGCAAGACCAGGGTCATGGCCATGGCGGGCCGCCGCAACGTACGAACGAACGATCCCCCTGCCGGCCGGCCGACCGAGATCTCCCTGGGACCAGACCGGCCATGGCTCTTCCGCTTTTGGGCCCAGCAGCAGCAGCAGCAGATGCAACCGCCGCAATTAATCTCGCAGCCGGCGTCACTCGTTACCTATGCTCCTGTTTAGGAGCACAACACATGATCGATCGTTTTTCCGGTACAAGCGATCGAGGCCTGCCTTTAATTCCCGGAAGCGGTAGTTGCATCGACCGTTGCATGCATGATCCGGCGGCACATGACAAGGATCGCCCGCCGGTCAGCGGCCATATGGCCCGGTGCCGTTCCGCGACGCCAAGCCATGTAGCCTTGTCCGGAGGCAGGCCTGTCAGTGACCGATCCATCCATCGATCTTCTGATCGATGATGCAGTTCGTTACGCTCTCCATCGGAAGATCTGTCTCGATCGTGATGTAATGCAACGGCCAAAACTGTTTCAGCTGATACACTACTGCAACTTGTCACGTCGCCGTCGTCGGTCACCGTCGTCAGAAACTTAATAATCCAGAAAAGGGAAATGTCTGAGGATCCTGCTGATTACCACTAAACTAATCTGTTTTCCAAATTAAATCTGCGAATAAGACTTTTTTTTTAAGTCCATTGGTTTCTAGGTGCATTATTATTTTGGCGATGCTGGTTTGACCGGCTGCACATTGACATGCATGCTGCGGCGCCAGTCAGGGGAAGCACGGTAACGTGGGACGTCGTTCGTACAACGAGATCCCAACCGACCAACCTGTGGTCCAGCCCCATATGCGCTCCCTTCCCCCGCCTCATCAGCCTAGAGCCCATAGACCAACTTGCACAGGACACACTATCACCGTTAATTACCTGCTTGGTCAAGGGTCAAATATGCTATACTGACGGCTAGCTAGTTAGTCCTCCCGGGGGGAAAAAAAAAAAACAGGGCCTGAATCAGGAACCCTCTTGCATGCATGATCATCACTCTCCACTTGCGGCCACCGACCTTATTACCACTACTTTCTGAATCACGTATGGGGATGCGCCTTGTGTGCGGTAAGTCGAACTGGAAAAATCCAGATTTGGAACCGCGGTCCTGTTTTCATATAAACAAATCGCCTGTTTTCTGGAAAAAAAAGTCCTATCTTTTTTTACTGTCAAAAAGTCCTAATTTTACAATACGCGCCCACCGACTTTTTGGTACTGAAGATTCTAGCACTGCAAGGTGTGATCAGAATGTGGGGATGTTCTCAGGGGTGAACAGGGATAGAACTAACATTACCGGTACCTGGTCGGTTTTGGTTCTTCCGCAACGATGCTTTCAATGCAAAAGATATTGCAAGTAGCGTCTTTTAGAAAACTGCTCTTTATGATTTTATCTGGTTTGAGTTTTCTTACAGTTTATCCATGAATATTTTGATTGATCATGCAACACGGATATATGCAGATTTATTTTAGCGCACTTTTGTGGAACTTAAGTTTTACTGAGTTTATGATTAATTCATTAATCCTCAAAATCACATATCAGAGGCTAAATTTTTCTTGAAAGGAGATTGTACATCATACTGTGGTTCTGAGTACTAATAGTTGATTAGCGATAGCTTTTGCTTCAGAATATTTGCGCAAAATCTAGGCTAGTGCTCTTCGATCAATTCAAGGTGCCTGGGCGTGTCCGTCAAAAGGCCAGGTATGAGTGGATGCATCATGCATGGAGAACCCTTTAGGGCCGCTGATGATTGCCCTCTGATGCAAATGAAGCTTCTAATGATGAGCAGAAGAGATGGTTTAGACGTTTGATGTGAGATGCAAAAGAAAAAGGAGAATATATAAGCATGCATGGGTCCAACGGAACAAGTGAGCTCACATGATTAGTTGAGCCCGGATAAATGATTAGCATGTGCCTTCCCCTTTCTTTAGATGCCCGTCCTCCCTTTCTTTTTAAATCCATGAGTAAAGTAATCTTTTGATTCATTGTACCTCCAAAGGCTTGTGTTAAAATATGATGTATATATATGTGCCTTCTTTGATGCATCTCTGGTTCTCTTCTACCTTTTTTTTTTTCTGGTTCTCTAATTGACAATAAGATCTTTGCATATATATATGGAAGAATCTTGTTTAAAAGGACATTGGTAGTTTCTTAGGGCATTAGGTATAATGACTTTTGTGGCATTTGGTAAAGAGCCTATTTTTGCATGACGCTTGGAAATACAGACACTTTAGCCCATGTTACTGCTGAACAAAAACTATGACCAAACTTCTTCTGAATTTTTTTTCTTTCCGAGTCAAGGGGACAATCTATGACCAAGCCTTCACAGAACGAAGTGATCGAGATGCTCTAACCTGTTGATTTCTCCACCGGTTACATCTTGTTTACTCAACTGATCAATTCGGTGGTAGTTATGGCAGTTGGTTTGAATATATGCAGCTCGTCAGATTAGTCATGCAGAATCATTGATTCACCAATACCGAAACCATGTGATGAAAACCGACACAATACATCCAAACAGACTACCTGAAAGCAAGTGGCCAAAATAAGCTGTATTAGCTAGAGAGTAAATTTTCTGAATACGCCCCATCTGTTCATAATGTAAAGATAATCAATGAGTACAAAAACAAATGAAATTAACAAGGATCTCAAAATTGATGTATCCCTTTGGCATCATTACTAGCAGTCTCAAAAAAGGAGGTGCATGACAATTTCAGCTATGATGCAGGTGTGAGGTAGCCGGATAGGATGCTGTACCACTTCTGTTTTGTTTATGAAGCATCACTAATCTTGCTTAAATATGTATTAAAGATTCCACATTTCACCTTCCTTTATAGAGTATATGTGAATAAACAACGCATCACGACTAACTGGAAATTGCGTGCCGACATTGATAGTTTAATGCAACTCAATAATCCCAACTAAAACGGAAGCCATATGTACTTACATTATGATATCTTATTAGCTCTTTTAGATCATCCCATCATGTTACTAATCATGCAGGTTATTAGTTTTCTGGTTTGACAACATAAGGGTATTATCGCCGCCACTTCCCTATGCATGTGCCTGCAATCTCTGCCAAACTGATCATGGATCATTTGCATGAGAATCCACCACCTTTGAGGCCCCACTGCAGCACTTTTAATCTAATCTCACTCATGGAAGGAGCTAGATTATTAGCAGAAGCTTAACTTCTCTCTCTCCTACACACGCATTGATGTACGATCAGAGCAGGCGGGTACCAGTGGGTCCAAACCAGTTATGGGCAACATGTGAGGCAAGACTCTTGGCTGGATTAATCTAATGGTAAATGACCAATGTGGTGGCAAGTGGTCACTGCAATCTTCTGAAAACAATGCTACGCTAATCTTGGAAGGAAAACAATGTAACAGACTTGAATTAGGTGCTTCCTTTTGCCTGAATTAAGTGTGTGATCTTCTAATAAATCTTCTGACACAAGCAATCTTTGCTGAATCCAAGGTGCATGAAAGGTGCAAGGTATATCATTGCCAGATCGGAGACTAAAAGTTTACTAGTATCACTGCAGCAAAGCCTAGAACAAGGATCAATGAATCTTGGAGTTGTTTTGGCTTGCATGATGTATAGTTTACCTTCATTTGCTTCTCCGGCCGCATAACCAAGTGACATCAGCTAACCCTTGTTCTTGTTAGATACTTGACATATGCACTCCATTGTCCAGTATAAGAAGTTTTAGTGAAACCTATGCATTTCACTGAAGGGTACAGAGTCTGCATGATAGCATACAGCATGTTAGTAGGCTCTTGTTCCCTTCTTATGTAGGTTTTTGGATGATTTGTCCTTCTAGATACTGCAAGAATTAAATAACAGGATGACCTGACCTAAGAGTTCATATCGACAAAATTCTGTCAACAAAGATGCAGTCAAGCCATTCCCCTTCAGTCTTCATCACCGAAGTCACATGACAAGAAACACTAATATTATGTTTGATACGGTCGTGCATTCTGGAAAGACTAACACGTCACTGTAATTCAGTACAACATAGATAGAAAATTTAACAAAAGTTCCTACTGATGACATTGGTTTTGACATCTTTGCAAAGACTATGTCTTTGAACATTTGCAAGTTTCCTGCTGCTACTGCTGAAGGCTATTATTCAAGTTGCTAGTGTAAAATCAATGAAGTATTTTACCTTGTGCCTGCATCTAAAGCAATCCATTGTGAATCAACATTTCAAATCACTACCTGGATGTCGCTGAAAATTTGTTCTTTTTAGCCACGAAGCACAACACGCCGTGACCATATGAGTTAGATCTGCTATTTAGTTTCCGAAATCTATGAGCTTGCATTATAACAGTCTGAGAGAATTAGACCATGTCAATGGCTAGAACTGACAGAACTATCAGCAACCCGCAACCAAACAACCCTACTCAGTAACTGTACCCGGACTAGTTATTTTCATAAGGTATCCTTGTGACTTCCCCGATGCTTCCCCTGGATAAAAAGGCGTGCTGAAACATAACAAACTGAATGGAGCATGACTTTTGAGCACAACCCCACAAGAACAACAAACAAGAAGCTAGGACGAATAAACTCATGTGCTTCAGGGAAAAGATTTAGTGCTGCTACGACCTATTCTCCACAAACCTGATGTTCTGAAGAACCTTAGCGACATGCGTCTTAAAAGTAGCTGTTCAATATTACAGTACAGCCTTCTGTATGCACTGCATGTTCTTTGATACAAAGAATAACATAATTAACATATGTACTTCAATACAGCACAAAATGTAGCACACATGCATGAACCATGCTTGGCTCTTGAGCTCCATCCACATGCACTAGTTAAAATTTTCACGTTGGGCGCTAAACTGCAGCTAGCTTTGGGGACTGGAAAAGGTGTTGAAGCAATGTACCATGAAACATTAGATGAGCGTGAGGGCTGTAACACCCGTGTTTTCCCATGCTATAAAAATCACTAAAAATTTAAACTTTTTCGAATTAGAACAAATGCAATCAAAATAGTATGGTAAATTCACCCCAAATTTGAATCTTTGAATTTTAACCATGCATCAAACCTCACCATAAGCATATTTGGATTTTCCTGATTTCATTCATATGTTTGTTTGGTGTTTGTCCTATTGCAAAATTTGAATTCCCATTCAAATTTGACTCAAATCAAATTCACAGAAATGTTCAAACATTTCTTTTTCCTACCGGGCCGCACTCTTCCTTTCCTTCCCCACGGCCCAGTTCCCCGCTTCTTTCCTCTCTCCCGCGCGGACCGCGCAGCCCAGCATCGCCGCGCAGCCCAGACGGCCCAGTTCTCCCATGGCAGCCCACTTCCCCTTCCTCTCTCACTGACGCGTGGGGACCGCGGTCGTCTCCCTCCTTCGGACCGTCGGGCGCAACAGTGCGCCGCCGCCGTGGTACGATGGCGCGGACGCCAGCGCACCCGCGCGCCGCGCCTTAACTCCTCTCCACTCCCATTCGCCGACGAACAGGGCATCTTTGCCCGCATTGGCTGGGAGCGCCACGCCACTCCGCCGTACGCTGTGCCCCGTCCTCCCTCGCCAGGCCGCCATTACTCCGGTGAGGAGCCGTTGCGAGGAAGCTTCCTCCCCGGCTCTCCTTTATAAACCCCGGAGCACCGCAACGCCGTTCCTCACCCTCGCGCAGGCTCCTTTCCTCCATTCCCCCCACAGAGAGCTCCCAATTCCACTTTTCCCCACCGTCGTCCCTAACTCCGGCGACCAACGCGGCGAGCCCCCGACAGCGAACCAGTTGGCCCCGGCTCCCCTTTCTTCTTCCTCTGACCTCGCCGTGCCGTGACTAACCCCGTCCCGTTGCTCCTTTCCGCAGCCGAAGCTCGGAGCGCGGAGATGGCAACGGGCTAGGGTTCCGACCACCGCGAGGAGACGGGGAGCGCTCACCGACCCTTTCCGCCTTCATCGAGCCCACGGTGAGCACCGTGGCCCCCTCCTTTTCCTTCCACACCATTTCTTGTTCGCGCTAGGGCACGCTAGCTAAGCTCGCACCGCGCGTCAACACGCGCCGCCGCGCGACCTCGTCGCCGGCGAGGTTTCCGGCCACCCCCGGCTAAGCCAAGGTGTGCGTCGTGCACCTCATGCTCCCGCGCGCCCACACGACCTCACAAACTCGAGCTTACGCGCACGCTCGCGCACTTGCGCCCTGCGCAATGTCGCGCCGCTGCACTCCGGTGAGCCCGCGGCGCCGCCACAGTCACCCTCCACGACACCACCACCCGCCATGGCGTCCGCCGTCGCGCGTAGACCACGTAGGCGCTTCTCGCGTCGTCTTTTGTGCTCTCTATCCGCCGCCGGCGAGCTCCCCGGCAACGCGCCGCCACGCGCGCACCGCTCCGGCACGCCTTGACCGTGCCGCGCCGCCATCCGACGTGGCGCGCCACGTCAGCATCTGGGCCCGCGCTGACTCAGCCGCCGCTGCCCAGTCAGCACCGGTGCACGACTCCGGTGCACCGTGGACCAAACTCCCGCTCACGCTTGGTCCACAGCGCCAGTGGACCTAGTCCACAAAACAGTGAGCCACAGCGGACCCGCCTCCGCGGTCCCACCTGTCGGTCTCACGCGCGCCACTGAAAATGCTAAAACCACACACCATTTGTACACAGAATCTTTTCCCGAGCATTTTCCCTTCAGCAAAAAAATTCCATTAATTCCCTAATAATATTAGATTATCTCCAGATTACTGTTCAGACCTTGTTTGCCTCTGATTAATTAGGATTTAATCCATAGCTAATTAATTAGCTTAAATCCTAATTAAATCCAACTTTGCAATCTTGTAAAATCCTTAACTCCTCCATTTTAACTCCAAATTTGATGAATCTTTCGCCAAAATTCATCAAATTTCTTTATCTATCCATTCATGCCATAGCCACCTGTTGTTTCTCTCTTTTGGGCTTTCATTTGGATTTATATGCTTGTTAGCTAATTGTTTGGCCGATAGATTAATTCGATCGTTGTTTATCTGCAATCAATAGAAGATCAGGCTTTTGAGGAAGGAGCGGAGGATCCGGATTACAAGGACGTAGAGGAAGAAGACTTTGGTGAAGGCAAGTTCTAACTCCTTTGATCATGTTGATCCTATGTTTGCAAATGATCCAATTTAGAGCCCAGTTTAGAAATAAATGTGCATGATGTTCAAATATGATTTAAATGCTAGTAGGATCCTATACTTGTTGATTGCCATGCTTTGTTATTGCTTATCCAATTCCCTTGTTAGACCTAGGGTTCACTATCATTAATTCTTTGATGATATGTTGACATGATATGCTGCTTAGGACTTATTACCATGCGTATCTAATTAATCATGCTATACATGCTTTTTATGTTAAATGTGTGTGTTTGGTGGAGTGTGTGTGAATATGAAATGTGGGAGGGTGCTATACCAGTGATAATTGTGCAACCCATAGTGGGGATATTCTTTGGCAGAAGCAAGCGAGGTAGTCCTCAGTGGGGAGGGCTATCTCTGGGATGTGACTCCTCCTTTGAGGATAGCTATTGAAGATGCTTGCTTCGGTCGTATAAGGACCGGTTCATGTGCCGCCTCGCCTAGCACCTTTCGTACAACCACAAGCTTTGAATGGGAAAGGTTTGGAACCACACCCTACTATAGTGTTCACCCGGTACCCACCTGGAGGGCAGGAGTTGCAGCGGAAGCCAGGAGAAGACCCGATGTGGCAGGCATCGGGATCCGGCATACGGTGATTAATCAGGCCTATCTACACGACGATGATGATATTGTGAAGCCCCTGGTTGCAGTATTTTCGTGGTGGTGCCGCGGTGACACCAAGTAGGTACGGGACTATTAGTATGCCAGCCCAAGCCATGACGATGGGAAGGACTGGTGTACCTAGTGGGGAACTGTGTACAACCTCTGCAGAGTGTAAAACCTATCATGATAGCCGTGTTCCACGGTAATGGACAACGCGAAAGCTTGTGCCACACAATGATTAGCATAACGGTGTGAGTTACCCCCTTGGTGTGTTATTTTGGAATACTCCGGTGTGGAACCGTGAGCTGGTTTCCCTGCCAGCATTAAAACTTAGGAACTGGCGGGATGATTTGCAACTCCCCCAGGGCCAAACAACCCCATTAAATACCAATGTTAAAATCTTGACAGTAGTTTGCGAACTGTGTTGTTTTCCAAACAATCCTTGCATAAAACTGGCTTTTCGCTCAGATAATAAACCCTCAGCCTTTTCATTGGTTGTATCCTTGCATACATTTACCCCTTGTTGTTAGGACTTGCTGAGTACTTTATGTACTCACCCTTACTTTAATCATTCAGATGAAGAACCTGAGTACCAGAAGGATGGTGATGAAGAATAGGGTTCCGTCCGCACTCAAGATGCCTGTGCTAGTCCCGTTTTCGTCTTCCGCTGTAGTGGTGTTTAAATGGTTCTGCTGTTGCAGCTCACCAGCTTGATGCTTGATGTAATAAAATGGCCTTTGGCCGAATGTTGTAAGACCTTTTATGTATGAAGGCTTGTATGAGATTCGGTAATATTTATGTAAGTGATGACTCTGTGATATCATTCTGCGAAAAATGTTTGTATCAGCGTCTGATCCAGAGACTGATACGATAAGCACCTATGCTCCAGAAATGGGGTAGGACAAGGGCAAAGCTCGGTGCTATTTGGTAATGTTTCGAAAAGAGGCTGAGCAAGTAAATGCTGAGCAATCATAATACTGCAAAGGAGGTGCAGAACTTTTCAACTTCTACCACTGAAGACCTATTATATGTCCGCATGCCTAGATTACAATGAGATTGGTTTGTATCTCTCTTATCCACCTTTGTATATGGCGAGGGTCTTTTGTAGTTCCAATATTGCTTAGCAAAACAAGAAACTGATCCCTCGGCAAGCAAACAAACTGTTAACTTTTATTTCAGATTAATTTCAAGAAGGTATAACAAAGTTCACCCTCCCGTTTCCCCAAAAAAAAAAAAGTTCACCCTCCCGTTTTTCAAGGAAACAAAGATATGCATGGTACCATGTTGTAACACGCACTATTATTTGGGATATATATGTAACTATTGATATTCATTCCAATAATCAGTGATTATCAATTAGAGTATTGAGTTGATTATGATCTTTGGACGAAACTGCATCTCGATCAAGTTCGGAAAAAAAAAAAAGTTGATTGGGGTAGGCATATCCACTAGCTCTATTAGCTGGAACAAAGAAAAACATCTCCCACTTATGACATACTTCTGGTATTAATTAAGCTAGTAATAAACAAATCTAACTACTAAAGTTCATGACCGCGGGAGTTCAATTATATGGGCCAACCATGCATCTTTGTGTAGGCATCCCACTATGAAAAAACTGTTAGCGTGAACTCCCTTTCCTCCAAGATTGCATGAACTAACTTCAGGAATTGATGCCAAGCCAATATATATTCCTTGGGAATGCTATCACTGTTCAAGTTTTATAAAAAGAAATGAGGAGCCAAATTTTCCTTTGTCGTCTTAGAATAAAAAGGAGCAACATACAAACATTGGTTTTTTGTTCAACTATACATCCCAGAACTAATGCTAATGAAAAATCTCAAAACTATGGCAATCTGGAGGCTGCATTCAGAGCATGAGAAATGGTCACAAAGGTAAAATTCGCTTCTTCATCTGCACGGGGATTAGAGCAGCTGAAGACAACACTCTAGTCTAGCATAGCTATATGCATGTATACCTTTGGTGAATTCAACTTTATTGAATTGTCTGAATCTACAATGAGCCCACAGTATAGCTGGTCTTTTCAGGGTAAATGTGCATAATTTTCCCAGCCTACATCAATGAACAGTGAAGATAAACCACTTTTCATGTTACCTACTTTTTGTAATCTAGTATGGTGTAGAAGAACAAGACGGCTAAGCTAGGATTACAAAAGCGCCTGGACCATGTCAACTGAACAACGATGCAGACATCAAATTGGGAACGGTTTTGGGTCTGGACTGGGGTACTGGTCAACAAGGGCAGCCCAGCCCACCAACAAACTATGAACCAAAATGGCAATTGACCCGTTCTTTTCCTGTAGCTTTGATTAGTATCCTCGTTTTCACTATACGAAGCTTCATGATGTATTTCTATGGCCACTGGCCAGCGCAATTCATACGTCGTCGATCGACGCAGGTGTGTGATCGCGAGCAAAATTGAAGCACACATCACGCTGCCAGTGCCACCCACGGCTAGCCGCGCAACCTGGACCGCACGGGCGTAGGCCTCAGACACCGCCATGCAGGTCATTGCCGCGAGGCCTGCGATGGCCGTCATGCTGGTCGCAACGGGATGCCGTTGTCGTCGAGCCGCATCACGGACGCAGCGGCAGTCACTGTCCTTCCAGTGGCCACAACTTTGCGACTGCCAGCCCACCAATCCGCGAAGCAGTAGGATGGGGGGTAAGACGTTGTAGGCGCAGCCACCGGCGCACTCTGTACCATGTTTCCCTGGCAAAAGAGCAAGCGACCAATAGATGATCCAGGGTTTCGCGGTTTCTTGGTCACACAGAGCACAATTACCATGGTTGGGCAAGTTGTGCCGCTGTAGTCGATCCGACGTCCAACACCTCTCGTGCAGGACTAGCCACATGAAAAACGCCCTTGATTACTCACTTGGCCTCGAAGACAATCGACAAATCCACTGGTGGAACCCTACTCATTTGTATCATTAGAATCAAAACATATGTCCGGCAACTCATACAATTCAAGATTTATCAGTGCAAGCCAGGATGGTGCATGTGTTACTAAACAAGTATTATTCATAGAAATTAGATTAAGAAGTTTGTCCATCGATTATATGGGATCTCGAGTTCAACAATTCGATAATTTGTCAATTTTCACCAATACCACAACAAAGCCTTTGTGTTGTTGTCACATATTTAATTACTGAGAGTTCAATACTTATTAAACGAGTTGCATATATGATGACAACACTATCTCTAAATATCGATTAAATCTTGTGTTTCAGTCCTATCAACCATACCAATACCAAGACTAACTGATTATTATTAGTTGAACCTTGGATGTTATAGTACATATTACTTTAGCTATTGTAAACAACTAAGGTGCTATGATGTTAATATAACATATATGTTAGCTAATCATAATGTTCACTGATAGTAAAGTTTCTTTTGAAAAATAGCAAAATTTGAATTCCTCGTTTGATTTTTCTCCAAAAGGTTTCTGACGACTATCGAATAGTTTGGTTACATTAATGATATGGATCCAACAAATTTCAAACTGCAATTTTAATACCGAGTGTATATATTAACCATAATAATGATATAATACTTTTATTCTTAAATACATGTCAGTCTTGACAATCCACATTTTAAGTTTGGCACTACATTTATACACTTGTTACTCAATATATGTTTACATTTGTTCCTAAATACATGTCGTTCTAGCTTTCAAATTTTGTTCCTGCATATATATCATCCTAGCTTTCAACTTTTCTACCAACATACATGTCTTCATGTCTTTTAAATTTTGGTTGTAAATATATGCATACGTTTGTTCCTAAATACATGTCATTCTATCTTTCAAATTTTGTTCCTACATATATATCATCCTAGCTTTCGACTTTTCTTCCTACATACATGTGGTTCTATCTTTTAAATTTTGTTCCTAAATACAATTCATCATGGTCCTTCGAGCTTTTGTCACCTATGTTTCTTTATGTATCCCCTATTTGGATGTTCATTTGTATTATGTCATATGCATTTAGTACATATACCTTTATGAGGGCAGTAACAAACAAATGTTTTTGCAAAAAGGCAAATGTGAATAAAAGCAAAAGTATCTCAAGTTTTTATATGTGTATGTTCATATGGGGTCAAATAGTAGAAAGGGAGATCATAAATCTTGAGGTCCATATTCGTAAAGTTGACATGCAAAAATATATATTGTTTGGAAGCCAACATAATCTCCCAAAAGAAATTCAAATGGTCACACCCAATTTATGTTGTTGCTCATGATGGATTTCTTCTTTCCTTCAAAACATATGGTAGACACGTTGGTTTATATCCTAGGTTGTTATGGCTGCATTGCTGCCACTTGGCAATATCACAACATTGGTTTCATGTAAATACATTACACTCGGTTTTAAAATTATTATGATTCAGGATATGAATCTAGACAGTAGCACAGAAGTGGTATAAAAGCTTATGGTTGAGACTATTATTCTGGACATTGTACTACCTCTGTTTTAATAAAGCTCATGGTTTCACAACAATAGCACATAAGGTTGACTTCCTAACGGTTCCATGACATTTTGATCTAATAATTTTTTTACGCAAGTTTTGTTTTGTTTTGACAGCTGCAAAAATTAAGGTTATATTAGCGTAGGTTGGTTCTATATAATTTTTTTTTGAAATGATAATGTTAATATTATTATAATTAAAAAATAGTCTTTTATTCCTAGATACTTGTCGTTGTAGCTTTCAAAACATATTCTACTCACAAGTTGTTCTAAACGCTTTTCCCTTATAATGAGAATAGCCTATTCTTTTACATGTGCACATTGGCTGTTATGTAAGAAAACAGAGCGACATCATTTATGGCATGGGGAAATAAATCTTCAGTGCCAAGTAGTAAAATCGAAATGCAGGTTATTGTGTTGGAACCAATATCTCAAAATAATATCATCTTATGGCCGTAACTGGAATTCATATGCTCTTTGTGGTGAGGGTAAGTTTTGCTTCAACATAACTGCAGGGCAGGACAATTTATAGCTGAGCTATCACATCCTCACAGGTTAGCAAGACAAGGGATCCAATTATCTAAAGTTCAGTGCATCAAAGCTAAGTGCAGAGAGTTAGCAACTATATTCACATTTATTCATTTGATTCAGGAAATAAATTCCAGTACGCTAAACAAAACATGTACAAACAGTATACAGGTTAAGACTTGTCGCCCTAGTGGGATGGAACGGGAACCTAGTAACAGACATGATTCTTCCAGAAGTTCATAAACGTTCGAGCTTTCGCAGACACCAGCGAATTTGCAGATGCACGACGAAGGAAAAACTCGCTACTGGCTGAATGGAGGAAAAGAAGGAAAAAAGAAAAAGTGGAGGGGGGTGATATGCAGGAAAGCATCATGATCAGACTATTCGGCTGCCGATTAGATCGCACGGGTGCCCCCGTCGATCACTCGTCATGTTCATGTAACATTGATCAGCATAGCGCCACTGCTCGCTCTGCGGTTGCTGCTGCTTTGATCGTCACGTACATGCCACTGCGCGCTCGTTCAGCTCAGGCTCCTTCGTCGCCACCGGCAGGCAGTCAAGCAGCGCGGACAGCGCCTCGGCGCATCCAGTCGTACCGGCACAGGCGGTACGCGTCCGCCGGGGAGACCTGTTGCCATGCCAAGAAGCTATCGTTAGCTCTGAGCTTTGGAAGATGGCATTTGGCATGGCGCATGTTTTGCAGCTTTGTTGGGGGGTATGGCGAGGAACAGAAAAGAATGGTGCGTGACTCACCCACTGCCTGCCGCCGTCCGCCTGGCAGCTCGTCCTCCGGAACACCCACAGAGCCAGCGCAGTTCTCTGGATACAAACACGGCAGGCAGAGAACTGATCGGTGACTAAACTTGAAACTACTGTTGATGAGCTAAAACTACTGTTGATGAGCTTAAAATCATTAGAAGCATCAATTAACAACGAATTAGTTCAGTTAACAGGAAAAAATAACAGGCATTTTAATTGGGCCTTGACACGCTAGCAGGGAACACGCCACATGCAGAGAGCAGAGTGATCGGGCCATGTACGGACAGTGTTCTGACGCCAAGGCCTCCACGGTGCGACAGGGCCTGGACGGCTCTTCCACGGACATCCGTGCCATGGGCACGCAAAATTGAAGCACGCGTCACGCTGCCACCCACGGCAAGCCGCGCAACCTGGACCGCACGGGCGGAGGCCTCAGACGCCGCCATGCAGGTCGTTGCCGCGATGGCCGTCATGCTGGTCGCAACGTGATGTCCGTTGCCGTCGAGCCGCATCACGGCCGCAGCGGCAGTCACCGTCGAGCAGCAGCGTATGGCAGTGGGCGACAGCAGGCACTCTCTCGCGAATTTGGACACCATCAAACCACTCCATCGCCCGGGTTGTGCAGGCTTCCGGCTCCGGCAGCGTCAGGGAGATGGGACGGGAGCGGGCTGACAGTGGTGGCGAGTTGTTTCGCCTCCCGAGCTGCCCACGGGTACGAGTGTACCACGGGGGCTGTGGTTCGCATCGTAGCAAATTTGAGTACTAAAAGGCACAAGAAAATGAACTATAACAAGATCCGGGAAAGGTCTCCGCTAGCTTCGCTTATGTATTCACCACAACAGTCAAGAGACTCACAAAGATGTGGTCACTTGGCCTCTCAGACAATCGCAGATCCACTTGTGCAATGCAACAACCCTATTCATTTGTATCTTTAAAATAAAAAACATATGTCCTGCAACTCATACAATTCATCAATATATATCAGTTCAAGCCAGGATAGTGTTGCGTTACTAAACAAGTACTTATTCATAGAAATCAGATTAAGAAGTTTGTCCATCTGGATCCCGAGTTCAACAATTCGAAAAAATTTCAATTTTTACGAACACCACAACCAAGACTTTGTTGTTACATATTTACTGAGAGTTCAGTATTTATTGAAAAAAAAACTATTAAACGAGTTAGCATATACATATGCCAACACTATCTCCAAATATCGGCTAAATTTTGTGTTTTAGTCCTATCACCCATACCAATACCAAGACTAACCAGTCATTATTAGTTGAACCTTGGATGATATAATACATATTATTTTAGCTATTGTAAACAGCTAAGATGCTACGATGTTAAGTACAAATACGCTTCTTTTGAAAAATAACAAAGTTTGAGTGCCCATCAAAAGTAGGAATTGAATTCCTCAATTTATTTTTTTGAAAAGGTTTCTGACAACTATCGAATAGTTCCATTACATTAATGATATGGATCCAACAATTTCCAAACAATTATTTTAATACCAAGCGTATATATTAACCAGAAATATATTCTTTTGTTCTTAAAGACATGTCATTCTTTGCAATCTACTTTTTAAGTTTGGTACTACATTTATACATATGTTCCTCAACTTATCTTTGCATTCGTTTCTTAATATATGTATACATTTGTTCCTAAATACATGTCTTTCTAGCTTTCAAATATTGTTCCTACATATATATCATCCTAGCTTTCAACTTTTCTACCAACATACATGTCATCCTATCTTTTAAATTTTGTTCATAAATAGATGCATACATTTGTTCCTAAATACATGTCATTCTATCTTTCAAATTTTGTTCCTACATATATATCATACTAGCTTTCAACTTTTCTTCCTACATACATGTCGTTCTATCTTTTAAATTTTGTTCCTAAATACAAGTCATCATGGTCCTTCGAGCTTTTGTCACCTATGTTTCCTTATGCATCCCCTATTTGGATGTTCATTTGTATGTACATATACCTTTATGAGGGCAGTAACAAACAAATGTTTTGCAAAAAAAACAAATGTGAATAAAATCAAAGGTTTCTTGGGTTTTTATATGTGTATGTTCATATGGTCTCAAATAGTAGAAATAAGGGAGATTAGAAATCCTTAGGTCCATATTCGTAAACTAGACATGCAAGATATATATTGTTTGGAAGCCAACATCTCCCAAAGGAAATTCAAATGGTCACACCTAATTTATGTTGTGGCTCGTGATGGATTTCTTCTTTCCTTCAAAACATATGCTAGACACATTGGATTATATCCTAGGTTGTTATGGTTGCATCGCTGCCACTTGGCAATATCACAACATTGGTTTCATGTAAATACATTAAACTCTGTTTTAAAATTATTATGATTCAGGCTATAAATCTGGACAGTAGCACAGAAGTAGTATAAAAGCTTATGGTTGAGACTATGACTCAGGACATTATACTACCTCTGTTTTAAAGAGCACCGAAGGTTGACTTCCTTACGGTTCCACTGACATCATGATCTAATAAAATTTTTCAACACAAGTATTTTTATTTTGACAGCTGCAAAAAATAAGGTTATATTAGGATTGGTGGGTTATATATATTTTTTTTGAACCGAAAGTTATATATATTTTTTTCAAATGATGACATTAATGTTATTATAGTAAAACGTATTCTTTTATCCCTAAATACTCGTCGTTGCAGCTTTCAAAACATATTCTACTCACAAGTTGTTCTAAACACTTTTCCCTTGTAACGAGAGTACCCTTTTTTTTTAATACATGTGCACATTGGCTGTTATGTAAAAAGCAGAGTGACATCAATTATGAAACGGGGAATAAGTTTTGCTTCAGTTATTAGGATTGCAGGGCAGGATGATTTATTGCTTAAGTTAGTACACCATCACAGGTTAGCGGTGCATCAAAACTAACTGTAGAGAATTAGTAACTATATTCACAATTATTCATTTGATTCCAGAAATCAATTCCAGTACGATAAACAAGACATTTATACAGGTTAAGACTTGTCACCCTAGTGGGATGGAACCCAGCAAAAGACCTGGGTCTTACAGAAGTGATCACAAACGTTCTAGCTTTCGCAGACACCATCGACGCCAGGATGCATTTGCAGATGCACCACGAAGGAAAAACTCACTACTAGCTGAATGGAGGAAAAGAAAAAAGAGTACTCAATCGGCTGCCGATTAGATGGCACGGTTACAGTACTCGTCAATCACTCATGTTCATGTAACATTGATCAGCAGAGCGCCACGGCTCGCTCCGCTGTTGCCGCCGCTTTCATCATCATGTACATGCCAGCGCGCTCGTTCAGCTCAGGCTTCTTCGTCGCCTCCGGCTGGCAGTGGCAGATCGCCGGCAGGCGGTCCAGCAGCGCGGACAGAGCCTCGCGCATCCAGTCGTACCGGCACAGGCGGTACGCGTCCGACGGGGAGACCTGTTGCCGTGTCAACAAGCTGTCGTTACTGCTCTGAACTTTAGAAGATGGCATTGGGATGCCACATGTTTTGCAGCTATGTTGGTGTATGACGAGGAACAGAAAAGAATGGTGCGTGACTCACCCACTGCCTGCCATGGGTGTCCTGCTCCGGCCACTCATCGAGCTCCTCGGCGACCTCCAGCGCGAAGATGTAGCCCTTGCAGGCGCCCCGGGGACTGTCGCTGTCCGCCTGGCTGCTCTTGCTCCGGAACACCCACAGACCCAGCGCGGTTCTCTGAATACAAACAGGACAGTCAGAGATGATCAGTGACTAAACTTACTCTTCTTCAGCTAAAACAACTGCTGAGCTTAAAATTAGTAGAAGCATCAGGGACGAATTAGTTCATTTAACAGAAAAAAAAATAACAGGCATTTTAATTGGTCCTTTTTTCGAAAGCCATTTTAATTGGTCCTTGGCAAGCTAGCAGGGAACACGCCACATGCAGAGAGCAGAGTGACCGGCCATGTACGCACATACGTAGAGGCAATGGTGAAGCAAAAAAATGGCTGTTGATCCAGATCCCTGAAAATTTTCACCCAAGCGACAGTGTTCTGACGCCAAGGCAAGGCAGCCAAAAGACGAATAAACCAAGCAATAATTCAAGCTCAGAGCTCCCCGGCTAGGTAACAAGATAGTAATAAATCTGAGAAATGCCATCACATTCTGCAATTTTTTTTGCTTATCTTCATCTTTTCAAAAGACTTATCTATTCAGCAAGTCAACAGCCTTGTCTCCTCTCCTGCTGGTTCTGATCCACCGCACCCAACTTGTCAGCAGAGAAATTTCCCGGTCACTTTCGCGCGCCATCACCCCGTTGTCGGCTTGCTCGAGTATTCTTACAGATCCCCAAGGGTCAATTGAACCAACCATTTTATAAAAGGAACTTTAGTCTGTCTGTTAACTAAAGATGAGAAACACACTTGCACCATTGGGTTAACTTTACATTAGGTTCCCACCCACATGCATGGCACCAGGTGAAAATAAAGAAGTTTGAAGGGTAGATAACCTCGCAACGACAACTACCCGTCCGTCTGGTTGCTTGCTAGGCCCGTGCTGCACCCGTAACGATCGACGCTGACAGCAGGCGCGCGCCGTCGCGATCAGGGGAGTGCTTTTCTCTTTCGGTGTGGCTAGATTACTGCAACAAACATTGCAATCGCATCTGATCTCGATCGATGAACAGGGGCTGTCAGCCACTATCTACGACCTGGTGTTAGGAGCTCAGGGGAACGTGGTACACGCTTAACGTAGTTGTCCTCTGTAGTCACGCACGCATAATGCCACCAGAGCTATCTATCTATCAGAGAACCCATCAAAGGATATGGAGAAGGTGAGAGAAAAGATGAAGAATTGGTGAATTACATCGATGTTGCCCTTGACGCCGGCCTCCTCCATCGCCTCGCGGCTCGCCGCCTCGTACACGTCCTCGTCGTCCTCCCAGCCTCCCTGCCAGAGCAGAGCACGAACCCGATCCATCAGTAACAATGATCGATCGGAGCTCAAGCTGCGGTTGGTTGCGTGGCTGTGTTGTTGTTGTTGTTAATTACCTTGGGGAAGACGAGGTCGTGCCTGTTGGGCGTGGAGACCATGAGCACCTCGGCCGTCCCGTCCGCGGCCACGCGGTACGGCACGCACCCCGCCACCAGCCGGTACTCGTTGTCGTACCGCTGCCGAAGCCTACCCTTCCTCGCCACCAGGGCCCCCGTCGCCGTCTTCTCCTCCGCCGACGACGCCATTGCTTTGCTGCTGCACCGGACACAAGCAAAGCTCAGCCACGCACGAAACAAAACCCAAAGCTCACGCGCCACACAAGTAGTAGTAGTAGCACCTTAATTGGGAACAACGGGAAGCGAATGCGACCAGCAGCCGGATGCAAGAGCAAAGAACAGAGAAGATCAAAGAACCAGAGAAACGGACCAAGAAGCAGAACAGAAGCGTTTGATCACCGAGAAGAGAAACGGCTAGAGAGTGCAAGAGACGGGATGAGTTAAGTCACGGACGGTTCCCGCCCGATTTAAAGGCGCGAGGAGGAGGAGGAAGAGGACGGCGCGGCGGATGGGGTCAACCGAACCGCCCTTAACGCACCAGCCAGCACCGGCCAAGCAACACGCACTGTTCTTGCTCGGGACAGGAACAGTTCCTAAAGAATTGCGGCGAAACTGCGGTTAGAATATTGATTTGGGAACGGGAGCCCCGTTGAAATGGGCGGCACCTCGAGCCGGCCTATGATTGGAATCGAGGAGAGAGAAGGGGAGGTATGCGATTAAAGAAGAAGGGGTGCTCTGCTCTGCTTCTGTGGTGTTCTGTTCTTGTGTGGTTGGGTTCGTTTCGGGAGTGACGATGGACGGAGGATTTATAAAAGAAAGAGGAGCCGTGTGGATAGGTGGGGAAGAAGGCAGTGCCGAAACTGCACGAGCCTGCAGTGCGGCTGGAGGCGCCGGTCCAGAATCTAGCTCGAGGCTCTGCGAGTGCTCTGGCTCGCGTCGAGCTCAGCTCGGCTGGTGTTGTATCGGTTAGTATGAGACAATTACGTTGACGTCCTTTTAGATCTTTATTATGTCACCCAACACAATAAGGTTGGCATGATCGACCAAGTCTATTCCAGCGATCCAATACGATTTTTTTTTTGGACTGTTAGGTCATGAAAATAAGTGTTTGTTTCATAGCCGTAGTTTACGACACTTTGTCAGCTATTTGGTTCACTACCACGATTTCGGTGCACATTCTCATTCTATAAATCCACCGATCGTAGACGTACAAACATTTAGGTCATGAAAATAAGTGTTTGTTTCATAGCCGTAGTTTACGACACTTTGTCAGCTATTTGGTTCACTACCACGATTTCGGTGCACATTCTCATTCTATAAATCCACCGATCGTAGACGTACAAACATTCATCTAGACCTTTCTTCTTCCTTCCAACAATTCAATTCCTACCATGTCCTATACTGAAAGCCACCGACTGTCACCACGGTGCTAACACAATTCGTCCCCAATACCATCTAACCCCGTGACTATTGCACAAGACCACAATGCTAAGACAAGTGAGCACTATGGTGGCTCAGCCCCGGGCCTCAATCTCGAACCCAAAGTTGGTAGAGAAGCATATCATTGCTCGAGGGCTCTGAATCACCGATACATTCCGGAGGCCGCCGTACCCGTATCCGATATGGCGATACTCTGATACTCCCTCTATAAAATCATTGTTTTGGTTTGAAACTCACGTATCGATGTATCCCCGTATCGTATCGCCGTACCGGTATCCCCGTATCGGTGATTCTTAGCTCGAGAGTAGTCAGCTGCAATACAACTCTCACGACAGCTCAGGAGGTACAGGAATCAGGGGATCAAAAGACATGAATTATTGAAATGTGTAGCAAATTTATGTTTTCCCCCTCTTGTTCCATACTTAGCATTGCCTATTTTGTAGTAGAAATCAAAAACAACTTTGTATCGACATGTTACTACATTCTCTAGCTATCTTTGGACGGCAGCCCATGTGGGATAGACCTTCATGGAAATCATGCATCAGTTTTTTTTATCTGGATTCTATAAACTATAATATAGCGATTTTTTTCAATCAGTTACAGCCCAAAATGAATACATACATATCTTTTGGCATGGAGGCGGTCTAAACACGATGGGGCATTTTGGAAAACCATGGGTCTTGCCAACAGATATGTGCCTATAAACCATTGGTTTATTGGACTGTCTTTATTAAATTTTTTAAAAACGATAGCGAAACACTCCTTCCATCTAATGTTACTTAAGCTATGAACTAATAATTAAGAACCAGCTTAGACATCAGGAATCAAAGAACAACGTAGTCAGTTGGAACCAACATAACCAGTAGCTCAACTATTCCCTAAAAAAACAGTAGCTCAACTACTAATGTTCATTATACACTCACCATGTCGTACATCATTACTTCGAGCGACCATCCAAGATAATTGTCTTGTATGCTTCTCCAAATCAAAGCACCAAATAACATTCCTCATAGAAAACCATGTTTACATGTGAATAGATTCAGCGATCAAAATTTTTCTCATAATAAAATAATGATATTAGCTCCAGTGCCTGTTATATCATCAGTATTTTTATTTTTTTTGCTGATAATAGTTTTGAAGTACTAGATTTGGCACAATTTCCGCCAAGTGAAGATTCTACCCAACAGTATGAGGATATCAACACGCAAATTATTTTCATAGTTGTCCACGATATCAATTGATTTTTCATCGGCTCGTCACATGTGGTGGCCCTCCAGTGCCCTTGAGAGTCAATCAAGGTCAAAGATCACAAATTAGAGTACACCTTATAAATTGGTCTATATGCTTAGCAATTAAAAAAATCTTTGATTTGATTCCTTAGCCGTTCTTCAGCATCTATATAGTGTAGGTGTTCTTCTGCAGTCGGTTCAAAATAACAGATGAAGTACACTCAATGCCAAATATTATTTTTCGAATAAATGTAAGTGTACAAGTATTTCTCTCCCTTAGACACACATGGTGTCCTTGCTGCAGTACACACACACTGCAGATCCACATGTCAACTGCTTGCATGTCCACATCCACAAAACGGTATATCATTGTAGTATAGTACCAAGGTGAAATTGAGCATTATTTGGTTGCTACCACTTTGACTGCAAAATCTTTTGGTGGATTTGAAAGTGATGTTTGGAGTTAGGTTAATGCGGGACAAGGATTTAAATTATGGTCATGTTGAGTTCATGTAATCATGTTGCAATGTTTGTTGTGGCATAAATTAAATGTCAACATCATAATCCATGGCGATGTTTCAAGAATCACACGCCTCATCAAGGAATAACAAACTCATTACTCGTCACCCACTACCCACTGCCCACAAGAGATAGTTACACACATTTTTGCTATGATTGATAATTGGCCGTAGCTTAACGATTTGTTACCTTTCATATTGTTTCAATGTTATTATTGTTACTCATTTATACTAATCATTTTTTGCAACTTGATCTTTTGTGTATGACTTGCAACTACCACCTATTTCTGATGTTGTAAGTACAAAAACATTTTAAGTTAAAAACCTAATTACCAATTTTGACTCCATCGGGTGCAAGCCAAGTTTTTTCGAGGATCCTCTGAGGCACTAGCTTAGACAATTTTCCGTGAAATTCCACTATTCTGAATGGGACTATTAATTTGCGCTAAGATCAAACCAAATGTAGAATGGGGTTTCTCATCTTTTTCAAAGCTTTCGGCTCCTCTACTTTCTCATCCGTCATTTGTTAGGTTTGCATCTTGCAACCCATATGTAATTCTCAGTTAGAAATGTGCTGTAGTTGTGCCCCGCATCGTCTCTTTCCTCAAAAGAGGAGCATTTTGCTTACATCGGCCTCTAGCTTCTATGAGGAGTGTTCATCCTACTACTAGTTACTCAGGAAATTTCCCGGAAACTTCCCTGACAGAAATCTGTGATAAGGTCGTGCCCCACTTGAGAAAGCGATGACAAAGGTAGCTCTCACAAAGTGTTGCATCTATTCCCCAGCTAAGGAGTAGTTTCATCTCCAAAGTTCAGTGGAAAAATGAAATGGTCGGTTAAACAATGAGGCAAAATCGAAAGGTGTACTTCAACCGAAAAATAAGTTGACCTCGACCGAAAAAGGTTTGTTGTGAACGACAAGCATAAATGGCATTACAAGATATGCTGTACACATAATATGGCAGTTAAAAGCGTCAACCTGTGATCCATCGCAGATGATCTCGGAGAAACTAGCTTATGTGAGAATGATTTGGATTTGCATGTGTCCATTATAGGATTTCTCATCCTATGCCATCCAAATCGTAACACCGTGTCTGAATTTCAGAGCCTTTTGGACTTGGGAGAAGTTAAAGAGGGGGAAAAAAAGACGAATGATCAGGCACGCCTTGTCATTCATATCCTGGAGGACTCCGATTGAAAACATCCCAAATGGCTTACGAGTCGTTGTATAGAATGAGCATGCGACAACTACCTGAAGCGAGTGCATCATCAGTCACGGACAGCCGCAAAGGCCACGAAGACGACGTAACCCAATTGGTTCTTTGTGGCGCCTGGAAGCATGCGGACGACTCCATGGTGCTCGCGTCCTCCGCCACGTCAAGGACAACGGCTACCAGTGCATATTGTATAGTAATAAAATGGATTACCTCAAGTTGGGCGAGGGCCATGGTTCTCCTTCTTGCCTCATCTTGTGAAGACCCCCCATGCAAGTCCGCCGGGTACAGACAACCCATGCAAAAGTGTGCATTCACATTTGCAGGCTCAGGGCCCTCTCTATTCCGAGAAATGAGCACGAAGTTACCCAGAGCAGAGAGGAAGTGGATGCTGCTCATAGAACAAAGCCATGTCCCCTACGATCCAGAGAAAGTGCTAACAGATCAAAAGCGGATGCCAGTATGCCATCTTTGCAAGAACGGAAGCGAGGCATCCTGCTCAAAAGCACATTCTTCTTTCCCTATGCAAATGGCAGCTATGCCGACCAGCCAACGCCACCGTCGGCTCACAACACAGCGCCAAACACCCAAACCTGCCAGCACGAACTGCAAAGACCACCACTGGCCTCCGCATCAAAAGTACAAGCGGCACAGACTCGCTACGAAATGGTTTGGCAAGTTTGACAACTTAATGAACCATATGCTGTCCCCAGACAACTTATACTGGGCCAACTCTCAAATCCAACCCTCATCACACCAAGGCATCACATAGCAAGTCAGCAACACACCTGAGGGCAGTCAAATTTTCGCAGCACGTGGCCAATTCAACAGAGACACAACAGAATGTATGCCGGCAATCAAGATCACCACAAACATCGATTCATTAAGCCAAACGTCTGGGCTACATACCACTAGTCTCGACTAAAATGTGAAAACATTGGTTCACTCGGCAAGCACTGCAAAATTTTCAGACTACATCATGGAAGACTGGTTCGATAGACAGTGCTTTGCTTTCAGATGATTCTCATCTTCTTAGTCGCCCTTGCGGCGGAAGGAGCATCCCTCGGTTAGCCTGGCCTTCCCGCCTGTAGGCTGGCAGAGCACCGTCTGGCAGCCCGGGCAGACCACGACTGTCTGGGAGTGGCTGAACACGGTAGTGCTGCAATCACCAGAAAAATGTTTCAGTTCAGTGGGCCCACCATATAACAACAAATATAGTAGACAATGTTAATTTTTCAGTTGCAACAAACATCAATCAACAAGATTTTATAGAAGCACGGGGAACAAGTTGTGGTAATCAGTAAGTCATAATCGTTACTCACATCTAAACTGGTATAAACATGCTGAAGAGAACACATGGCTAAAACATAGGCTGTCAACCTTTGTAAAGGGGTGCCACCAACTGAATTGAGAAAATTCCTTCTATGGCCTCATAACAAATGAGACTGCCTTCTATGGTCCTTTTGGAATTGAACTTCCCTATGCGGACCAAATTCAACTTTCGATTCCCTATGTGGCATTCTGTTAGTTCAACAGTGAAGAATAGCTTCCAAGCAATGCGAAATGATCAGAGTACCCTCAGCTCTCTCTCTATGCGACATCAACTCACGCGACGCAAAGGAAATAGCGACTCGAAAAAAAAGGAAAAAGAAAGTTGCTACTGCTGGTCAGAGAATGGAGCAGTGCGCCATCAGCCAGGGTGCTGCATCGCAAGGGGTCCAGAACGGCAGCAACAAGTGCCCCATTGTATTGTCTCATTCGCAAATGATTTGGATTGAACTGGAGCATTAGTTCTCAAATATTTGGTCTCTTTTAATGACAGGTTGGATCCAAAAACCAGTTTCTGGGCAAGATATGAAATGTTTTAGCTTTGACATGGTTGTCGATTCAGACTTGACAAATTATAAGGACCTCATTCAATCGGTGGTAGAGCAGTTCTCTCCATGTTATTTGGAAGTAGCACATGTTCAGTACTATGATGAAGCTACAAAAACCTTTCCTGAAGTTAAATCTGATCACGATTTGATGGCTATGTTTAGTAAATTACACCAGTAAATTAATACTCATATTCGCACAAATTTTTTAACGTAACTGAAGTTCATTCCAAATCAGGGGTAAAATAGTACTTTTACCCTTTAGTTAACACCGTTAAATCCTAAAACTAACGGAAGGGCCACATAAGGAATCGAAAGTTGAATTTGGTCCTCACAGGGAAGTTCAAGTTCAAAAGGGCCATAGAAGGCAGCCTCATTTGTTATGAGGCCATAGAAGGAATTTTCTCAACTGAATTTGGTCAATCAAAACTACTGAAACACACTCATAGGTTGAAAGAACTAGTGGTGTACAAACTATGGGCCATTGTTGCAATGGAACAGTAACCCATGACAAAGATTCCATACACAACAAATCTTACACAGACAAAGGAAATACTGTGCCCTGGCAGCTAAAATCTTCCATAAATTGCTACTGGAACCAATACAGGTGCATAAACATGATCACGGACTAATTCCTAAACATAGTGCAGTAGGAACTATCCCTATAGATTAATAAACACCTAAAAAAATAATCTTGTGTGACATACAAATAGAACATAGCAAGGGATAACATAAAATTCCTGTACACACAGATGGTAGGAAACATGTCAAGGGATCTTACATGTTGAAGCAGCCCTGGCACTTGACATCCTGCATGAAAACAATGCACCACCATTAGAGCTCACAGAACATGCGCAATCAAAGAGAAGAAATCACTAATGCCATCTTGAAAGGCAGACAGGATAAACTATTACAAGCCCATAAAGTATGGCACCAAATGAGAAGTGAACAACAGCCACAAACTAAGCAGCATCAACAAATCGCAAACCTGAGTTTAATCCTAAGCAATGTTCTGATAGACGTAAATCATAGTGTACAAATGCAGGCACTATCATCTCATTGGGACTAAGCAATACTGTATTCCACTATAACAGTGACGCTGACAGCAAATTATCATCTTTTAGTTAACCAGATTTGTAACTCTAGTTGCACAAAAAAAGGTCCATGGTGAGTTTGTTCCAATGTAAGCTTAGCCAGCCAACATACAGACCTAAACAACCCTGAAGCAACAACAGGGTACTCAGCACGCAGCAAACAGCTAGAAGCACCCACAAGTAACATGTTCAATTGTACGCCTTTGCACTCATGCAACCCAATGTCATATTGGCCTTGAGAAGATAACATCCTCACAACACATCAAGTACCATATTCAACAATCTTATTCTAAATTAACATATGTTGCATTCCAGCAGGTGTCTAATTACATTAAAATGTTTGAATTGAAGCCAGTTCTAGGCTAACTACTATGAAGCAACGACACGCAGCAGGTTCAAAACGATAACTACATAAGGTAATCTCAGCACCGCCGCTATTGCAATGTCGCGCATAATCAGCACACGCAGGTAAACACGGACACGTATAGTACCAAAAAGACAAGGAGCAAAAGGAGTACCATGAAGAAGGAGTTGGGGGACTGGACGAGGCGCTTCTTCTTGTGCTTGAGCTTCTCCAGCTCAGCCGGCGGGTTCAGCAGATCGATGTCATTCTGCAGCACCTGCAACCACCACCGAAATCACACCGATCAGAATCGAGAGCCACAAATACAACATCAAATTCGAACTAGAAACGAGAAGAGCCCAAACAGGTTCCACCGGATCGAGTCACACCGTACGTACCATGGTGGAAGGGTAGGGTTTGCTCCGGCTCCGCGCTCGCTGGTCTCTGGAGGTAGGGTTCTCCGGAGAAGGAAGCGGCGGCGGCGGCGGGAGGCAGAAAGTGAGGAGGTTTAGGGTTGCGGTGTATGGTTATAGTGAGAGGGTGCAGTGATATCCGCCGTTGGATGGGAGATCGTGGGCCGGCATCGTTTTGTTGGGCCCGCGTGTCAGTGGGCAACCAAGTACTGGAGGCCCAGGGTGGATCGGTGGTGTCATTAGGAGGCCTGCTACAGAATTATTTTTTTAGATGCGTCCTTTTCTTTTAAAAAAAGTTTTTATTTGAGGAGTAAATTTCATGAATCTGTTACTGGTATTTTAGTGCTTCTTTTCAAACATAGGATGATCTGAAAATCATCATGGCTAGCATTGTGTATAACATAGGTTTTTGTATTGTTGACTAGATGAGTGCCCGTGCGTAGCTACGGGACGGGAACCTATGTTTTCCATCACTCAATATTTTTGCATCGTAAAAGGAAAATGTGTCTTTTTATTCTTTAAGGTGGATGAGAGTTCTTCGTTATTATATATTGAACTTGGACCCCGAGGCTTGCATGGTCTTAGCCCCCGATATACACCATAAACATGCGCATTTTCGGAAGTAAACTATGCTAATTTTCACCACAGCATGTTCCTCTCATTTATCACATTAGTCTCATGCGATAGTTAAATGATAATGTCTGAAGCATTTAAATAGAGCCAAGAATTTTGATAAGATAACACTAAATAATAAATGACTCATGGACTAAAAAGTGATTAGGTATTAAAGTTTCTCTATTTTTATTGACCAAGCATATGTAACTAATTTTCATATCTGACATGTTCGTACAACACAATACTGCAAAACATTTGTGTTTGAAACCGATAAGCATATAATCACTAAAAAGATATAATCACTTTAAATTTCAATATTTAAGAGCGTCATATTCCGTCTTCATCTTCAAACCATTGAGTGTTGTAAGAGGCAATCCACTTATTGTGATGCACCAGTTTTGTATGCCTCAAAAGCTCTCTCTATTTAAACCAGATGTGTCATCTTAAACTGCAGTGCAAATATCAAGCCAAACCTAGAACATCATAAGAGTATTACCAATTAGATGGCACAAAGAGAGAAACCAGATAAATTTAAAGTTGAAATTCATGACCCTATCATATCCTATAGCTGTAGACAAACCTAGAAGTTTTATTTGTCAATCCTCTATCCCAACCAAATCAAAATGTTAGGATACAAGTATTTTTGTTCAACCAAAAAGACAGAAAAAATTTACACCAAAAAGAGAAATATACATTTTCTGAAATTTTATAATTAACTATGGGCATTAAAAACATAAAACATTACTTAAGAAAAAGAAAAACATAAACAAAATGGCTGAGCAATTCGTAAGTGCTGAGAGACAAAACACGAAAGGACCCAGAAAAAGAATGGCCCACTACACTCCATCGGCGCAGTAAACAATTCTTCAGCCCCCAAAACTCATGTCATGGGCTTGGCAATTCAGCCCGAAACCTAGCGAATCAGACAAACAAGCATGTAACTGGTCTGGTCCGTATATTCCTCATGCATGCGCGCCCGCACGGGCTACACAACCGAACAAGCTGGCCTGGGCCGCCAATCTGCAGACCCGCTCGACCCCCTGCCGAATTCACGTAGCCACCACGATGTCGTTCGTGCATCGTGATCGGACGGTTCTAGCTAACGCGGTGCGGATCAAAGCCGACGGCCGACTCGAACCCTAACCGGTGCGCGTGAGCGAGAGTGGAGGCGACGGCGCGCGACAGACTTGGCAAGCTCAACCTCATGATGCGGCAGCGCACGGCGAGATGGCCGTCTGATGCTTACGCCATGGCCGCCGCGGTGGTCTCCATCGCCGGTGTACGCGTGCGGTTCAAAAATCCGCGCGCGCCTCCGTCGATGTGGCCCACCGTGTAGGCGAAGGCAGCTCGTTGCGCATCGACGGTGAGAGTGATGCGGGATGGCGGGTGCGACAACGACGACCGCGGCGGCGATGGTACACGTGATCTCGACGCATGAAGGAGCTGAGTTGAGGCACGTCCACGATTGCGGCGACCCAGTCGTGAACTCGTGCTGATATGCGGCCCGGCCATGCCGGCACACATCGGTGGCGATGGCAAGCACGTGACTGCGGTAAGTTATCTCATGCCAACGTCAATCTTTAGGGTTATAGTTTTGAGGAATTTTGGGGATTTCCCTTGATTTGGATGTGGTAAAACAGAGATTTGAAAGCGCTCCACTCGTTCTACATGCTGTCCGAGAATTAAGAACGGCAAATAATCCCAAATATCATGAACGCATCAGCCTAATTGCCATAATATTTCTAAGAATTGGCATGACGTAACTATTCACTAATCCCGGACGGCAATTAGGCACGCATCTTGCTAATCGGATGACAATTAGAACTAATCATGACAAAGCAAACATTAACAATGCGAATTCAGAAACTGATACGTAATTTGCAACTTTTGGACCAAAACCTGGATCAAATTGGCCGCGTTTCCTCTGTTTGGCGTTGGTGGGAACAACTGCGTCGCGATTGCGCTATCGACGCCAGCCTTCCTGACGGAGCGGCACCTTGGCGGCGGCGATCTTGTTTGCAGCGGTGAACTGATTCACGCGGAGGCAGCGAAGATTAGCGGTGGCGCACAAGGAGGCAGGGGGATCACGGGTAGTTGGTTACGTAGTGGGGGCGAGTCTTTCGGTCAGCGAAAATTGCGGATCGCAAGTGATCACAAGTAGTGGGCGGGTTTTTATTGGTTCGGGCGGCTTTTAAAATGGAGGGGAGCCGAATTAGTCGGCTGGGAGCAGAATAAGTGAGGGCAGACGACCACTTCCCAATTCATTAGTTGTAGAGATTAGCAGTAGCAACTAGTTGGGGTCCCGGGGAGGATGGCGCAGGCTAACTAACTCATTTGCAGGGATCAAGGAATCAAAATTCACTTTTTTCATGGAGATAATGGAACCTTTGTGCTACCTTTCTAGCGGAACTTGTGAAACATACTTTTCGGTTAAACTTTGATCTCAATTGAGCCTTCAATATCATACCCCCACCCCCCCCCCCCCCCCCCCCCCAAAAAAAAAAAACAGAGAGAGAGAGTTGGAACAGAAAACAGTGCAAAAAGACAGATAGGAAAAAAACTGTAAAAACCGGATGTATAAAAGAAAAAGGCAAAATTATGTTTGTTGAGAGTGGGATTTGAACCCACGCCCTTTCGGACCAGAACCTTAATCTGGCGCCTTAGACCAACTCGGCCATCTCAACGGTTGATGCAACTTTTTGTCAAAACATTTCTATAATTTGTTTTTCTCCCGGTCTTCACACGTTCCTCGTGTCTCCCTTCCACAAAGCACCCGTCTCGTATGCGTGCGTTCGTAAGAGCAGCCCAACAAGCTATGCCAACGTTCCATCCACTGGGTGATCATTACAAATCCTTCGCCTTCTCCCTCGCCAAGCTCTTATCCGTGCTTGGTCTTGTGAACTCACACAGTTCAGAACCACGAAACACGACGCACAACACTTTGGTTATTGTATAATTAACCACAATGGCCGCTGCGCCGCTAGCCACCGCCCTCGCCGTCTTTCTCCTCGTCCTCGCGGCCGTGGCCGACGGCGAACCCGGCCCGGACGCCGCGCGGCTCGGGGGCATCGCGGACTGCATGACGGGGTGCGGCATGGAGGCGGCGGGGTGCGGGATGGAGGTGGCAGAGTGCGCCGTGGGCTGCGTGAACAACAACAGGCGGCGTGTCGCCGGCGCCGCCAGGCCACCGCCCGTCTGCGCCGCGGCATGCGGCGCCCACGCCAACGACGCCGGCTGCCTGGCGTGCCGCTTGTACGAGACGGCATACGCGCTGCAGTAGGCGTTAGTTATAGCTGCATGTAAAAGTATACGTCCGGTCAGTGCCATATGAATGTTTGTATGGGTCACCAACCGCAAGGCACGATCGAGAAACTACGTCATCGTGTATAGTTCTGTTCATTGATCCTACAACTTTGAGCTATATGAATGTTTGCTTAAGAGAATGTACTAGTTATACTGGGAAGGTTGCTACGTGTTGAAGGCAAGGCAACGCTTGTCGTTGTGCCAAGCGTATGTCAAGGCAAATCACGAAGCCCTCTAATTTTTATTTTTATTTTTTGCGAAGGGAGGATTTCATTGATTACTCAGGAATGTGATTACAATCGCGAGCAACCATTTGCTCAATACAACGGGGAACCTGCGCACGCCATACAGCTGTATGCGTCGTGCGTTTCGCCAGTTGAGCGAGCTCATGAGCAGCACCATTACATCCTCTCCTAACTGCCTAGAACAAGATGTCCGACAAACCAACACACACCGCTAAAATATCCCTAAGGATAAAACAAAGGCTCGAGCGAGAATCAGCCCTATTATTCAAAGCAGAAATCACCGTCGCACAGTCCGACTCTAAAATTACCTTCCTGCCGTGGCACCAATCACCAGCGAGACCAATACCTTCACGGCATGCCAGCGCCTCCACCTCCTCAGCTGAACGCGCATTGAAAACCACTCGCCAGGAAGATAGAATAACCTGTCCGGTATCATCCCGGATAATGACTCCTAACCCCGCCTTCCTGGAGTCAAGGTCGAAGGCACCATCGACGTTCACCTTGATCCACCCAGGTGGTGGTTTACGCCAAGCATCCTGCCCTGGCCTGCACCGCTGTCCTTTTGTTCGGGTCTTCATCAGCGCCTCCGAGACGGATAGCCTGCAAGTTTTCCCCTTATCATCCCCGGCCTCCTCCTTATTTCGGATCATGAATAGTGTATTTACATAGCTGGTTAGGAAACCCATAGACGCCTCGATGGATATTAATTTGTTGTTATGCACCAGCTCATTCCGAACATGCCATATCCGCCAAAGCAACAGGGTCAGTAAGCAACTCTCCTCCTCCGATAGCATGTCAATCAACAGCAACAACCATTCGGGGCCAGCTTCTCGAAGTTCGGTATCTAACGGCAACGGCCACTCATCACTCATGGCTTGACGGAGTGCCCGAGCATGGGGGCACACCATCAGCGCATGATGCTCCGTCTCTGGTTCTTGGCCACAGACCTAGCATGTATTCACCACTTCCAGCTTCCGGTTCCACTTGTTATACTTTGTAGGCAGACCTTGGTTTATGACACGCCATACAAATATTCTAACCTTCTGTGGCACCGGCAACCGCCACACCGCTTTCCAAAGCACACGTTCACCCGAACGGACTGCTACTAGATGCTGAAGCCCTCTAAAAATTTGTTATACTAGTTATCCTGTTTGGCCTTTAAATCAAAGAGCACACAACAGAGTTTCGATCGAGAGACCACCAGTGCCGTGGTTCCTTTCCCTGCCCTTTAGAGAAAACGCGATGGGCATTTCAGTTTAAATTTGTATTTCTCAATTTCTTTGCAATTCACCTCCAGTATTGGATTCCCTTCCATTTGGGCATAGTTGAACTAGAACGAATATGCATAAGAAACACGAACCATACCAATCCCTCACACACACAATAAAAAAACACGAACCATACCAAATAACGCCTTCAGTATAATCCTTAGGCGATCTGAGTGCAGCACATTCGATTTTACGCGTTTGAACCCCTGTTTTACGTAACTTAATTTGGTTCGCGCGACCGGTCACTTCGTCTCTGGACATCCTTTCTTCCCGAATCGCGACCGATCCGACCGCTCGGACCATCTCAGGCATGGCGGAGCCAGGCCCGAGCCGGCCGGCCACCTCCGCCGCGGCCGGCGACTACCCGGAGCTCCTTGGCTTCTGCGCCCGCGCGGAGGCCCTCATCGCCGAGCTGCTACTGCTCTCCGACCGCGCCCCTCCGCAGTTCGCCGACCGCCGCTTCGACCCCGTCCTCTTCGACTTCCGGTGACCCCCCTCTCTCTCTCCCCGCGATAATTCATCACTGATGCATTGCGAAGTTGCAAGTGCTTCAATGCTCCTCTTCTTATTCGTTGGTCGGAACCCCCTAGTCATGAGTAGCCACCACCATTTTTAACTGGCGTTTTACTTCGCTCGCGGCGCAGGTACTTCGACTCCCCGGGTGATTTCGAGTCGAGGATCGAAGGCAATATAGAGATGGAAGCGCTGGAAGATCAACTCCGCGAGTCCTGCGGCCCCTACATGCAGAGGTTCTTCGCCTTGCTTGATGGCGCCGTCACTTACCACGAGGAGCTCTGCAGCTACCTGAATGACCTGCAGGTAAGATTGCTTTCGATGATGACCCGTTGCTTAGTGCCTTCGAAACGCGTTGGTTGATATTCATGAAGCTGATTAGTTTTGATAAACAGAGCATGTAACATGATGGCCGTACCCAGTATTAGGGACACTAAATGCGTTCTCTTTCCTTGTGTAGGAAGGGTTGTATGCACATTGCACATTGGATGGTGTGTTGGAGAATAATGGTGCTTGCCAGTTGCTTGTGGAGTCGATGTCTTTGTTTGGATGCATGATTCTGATAATGGAGCACAGAATTGGTGGGTTGCTGCGGGAGAGGCTCCTGGTGGCGCATCTGCGGTACGACCGCACTTTCAGCCATCCTAATGTGGAACGGATATGTGAGCTCTGTCGCCGGCATGTGCCTACACCTGGTTCTCCAGCTGATTTCGGGTCATCATCTTGTTTCTCGGAAGTTATATCTGTACAGAAGCCAGAGGACTTGCTTGGGAGGTTTCCATTTCCTGAACCTGTTGTGGATGCTGTCATAACCTGCTTGCGAAATGGCGATGTGTACAACCACATCCGCTTCTATCCTGACCCCCAGCACCGGACTACTGCTCTGTCCTTGCAAGGTGGACATCTTTATGTGCTGTTATTTTATTCTCGTGACCTTTTGCACAGAGGTTTGGTAATGCGGGAGATTGTTGACCGATTCTTTAAAGATAACTGGGTGGTTCCCATATTCCTGCATTTCTCGGTCGATTTACTTGTCTCGTGGGATGCGTATAAAGAGGCAAAGATGTCACTAGTATCCTGTCTTTCTCCAGCCTCGATACATGATATTAGCCTACACCATTATTCAAAGGTCAGTATTAACCATTTTATTTGTTAGCACTGTTGATGCGAAGTGCAGTTCATTTCTATATGTGCTTCTTCCAGGAATTGTTAACCTGAGTTGAAGTTGAGACTTTGCTCTGCTCCATTTATGAATATTTTCCCCTATTTTTTTAACACTTGTTTTGATTTCCGCACAATGATTTTGCTTTCAGGTTCCTCATCTTTTAGCTGACTTGGGTGTTCATATACGAGCCATAAACAAGAAGTATGTGCTTGATAATTCTCCAAGCCTTCTTTCTATCATCAGAGAATGCAATTTCACGCTGCGTTGGCTTTTGCTTCATCGCCTGGTAAATCCCTATTTAGGCCCACATCAGGTTTTAATTGTATCATTAACATTGTGGTATTGAAATAATATATCAAGGCATCAAACCTGGATTATTCTTATCTTTTTGTTATTTTACATTCTAATATATTGCTTCATAGGCCAGTGATAAAAAGGCAAGGGACCTGGTGATTTCTATAGGGTCATCACAGCAAGTAGATGAAGGAAACCTATTAAAACTGTTACTCAAGGCTTCTAAGGTGAAGACTCTTCTCTGTGGGATTGAATACTTTAGCATTGGATTATCCTTATCGGATTCAAATGATCATTGCTTTTTTATTTCCTATAATCTAGCTTGAGTTTGAGGTGAAGCAAATGCATGTTGAACTATTGAAAACCAGAGAAAGCACTTGGGACAAAAAGAGGCATGATGCTTTGGAATGTGTAAAGGACTTGTCTCAGAACTATCTTGGAGTTGGGGTATGTTCTAGATTTCCAATATAACCTGCTCAAGATCCGACTAGATGCTTCATTCCCATAGTATTTTGCTTCTCTTTTTATGTTTTTGAGGGGGAAGTATTGTACTTATCTTATTGGGCGTATTAGCTGCACTAACCTTGGATATGATGTTACGACGTTTATCTTAAACTATGAATGAATACCTTAATCATGGTGATTTTCCTCTTTTTGAATAGGCTGCATCATGCAAATTCAAGAATAAGACCCTGAAAGACTGGTTGGAGCACCTGTTTTCCGAGGTCAACACTGTTCATTTTCCCACTACATGTAGTTACTGATGATATTAGCATTTGCAGTTTTTCTATGAGGATTGGCGGTTTTATTTAGTGAAGTTTGTTCATTGTTGTTGATTATTTTCTGACAGGTTATCTCCCTGAACTATACCGCGATTGGAAGCTCTGGCAGGACAATCCATCGAGTGCTATCTACATTAAAAGACATTGAGATGCTCAACCAAGTAGAATTCTCCCTAACCTCTTAAACATTAAATAGCAAAATTTGGAGGGATAGTTCCATAGTATTCATATTTTGCCTGCCTTTTCAAAACAAATTGTGCAAAAACAGTAATGATGGCCACCATATTGTGTGTTTCCACAAGAGAACACCATACATAGGGAGTTACATGTATACTCTCTAATTCTGCTTCAGAATTTAACATCGTGTTCAGTGTTCTTAATAGTTCTAAAAATATCATTGGACATAAATGAAAAAGAAGATAAGACAATACATAAACTTGGTTAAAAATGGGGGAAGCGACATCGTGCGTTTTTAGTGGTGTTTGAAATGCAACTGATTCTAGTTTCTTTCTCTATACTCTTTTTTTTAATTATTAATTTTGTTTTGCCTTTCGGTATCCATATTTATTATTCCTTCTGTTCAGGAATAAGAAATTTTTTTAATTTGAGTTATCAAATATATTAACTTTGACCATTTGTATAGAACGTAATTGATCGTGAGGAAATAGTACCACGACTTCGTTTGAGAAAGAACAGAGAAAATAGTACCATGAAAATTGTTATAAAGAATGCTTTCAAACCATTCTCTCTCTCTCTTTTTTTTTTGTATTTTTCACTGACATGTCAAGATGGGGCTGAGAGGGAGTAACTTTCTCTATTAAATGATGCAGATCAAAGAGAGTGTGCAGATAAAGGAAGGCTTTGCCAAGATACAGAAAAATCTTCACGACATGATAAAAGTCCTTAATTTGAACCAAGAGGCAACGAGTATTTTCACAGCGGTGAGAGCTTATCCTTTTGTATCTGATCCGGGGATTTACCCGAGCAAAAACATTTACCAGTTACTAATAGGTGTTCACCATTAATTACCCAGAAGTTGAAATGTTATCTAGTGATCCTCATAGAATCACTATATTTGTGTCTGTCTTTTGGTTGTAACAACATTTTTCTCCCCTTATCTCTGTTTTTTCTCAGATTACTGATGCTAAGTATGCATGGGTTTATCTTACACTGTTCGAGGCACTTCTTAAGAAAAATATCAGTCAGAATCCAGCAGAAACTTTATTTTTGCATACATTGTTTTTAAAGTTTCAATCTTGGCTGAGTGCACCGGTCCAAAGGATCAAGCAGTGTGAAAGGTTCGTCTTCTGATCTTATCGTGTCATGTTCATTAAAGAACTAATAATGATATAATATTAACGTTTGTCCATGCTAGGGTGTTATTCTCCTCTATGCTTCACTTGACCTTTTTTTTTTTCTCTGAATGCATTCTGCATGTTTACAAAGTCATTTATTGTTACTATTATATTTTAGGGTTATCATATTTTGAATGACATCATTAGTTAGTACCAAAACTGTTAGTTAGCAGATATCATCAGATGATTTCCTTCTTTTGTAAATAGAGTTAATTCCTTTAAAAAAATAAAAGAGGAAAGGGAATCAAAGAAACATTAATCTGTCCACGTCTGCCAACATCATGCCCTTATAATAGTTTGGACTCGCGGTCGGCTAACTAGAGCCGTTTTACCAGCATCATGTCTTTATGTTGATCTGCATAGTTATTGAGTTAACAAAGTTTAAAATCCTACTAGTCTCGTATTCGGAACTGATTAGTGTGTTAGTCTTCATGTTAGTTGAATATGTATCAGAAAAGATTTATAAGGTATCTAGATGAGAAGCATAAATTGGGCCCAAGTTTTATTTTTCCGTGGTGCGGATGTAAACTAAAATCTGTGCGGATGGCCCCATTTTGGGGTGTTGTATTCAGGACTCTCCTGCATGTTCGAAAAAAAAAAAAGCATCAGATTATTCTGAACAAGAACAAGAAGGTGGCCTTCAGATTTCGATCAGCTTCCCTGTTTCTTGAACATATGTAATCTTCCAAGTGTTAATTACAGATATAGTAATAGTTGAATAGATACAAGATTGATATTTGTGAAGCATGAGAAACATGGCGCCTTCCTCTACCTCTAGGCAGCCCACTACTTTTTCTGTACTTGAGGGCGAGTTAAGAGTGGCTATTTCATTAAACAGTGAAATTAGTATTATAATTGCTGGATAGGAGAATTCCCCTTCAGTACACATATGTATTCTCCTTTCTTTATTGCATACCTTAATTAATGCAGTTCTATTTAACTCATGTTATTGGAACATGGAAATCTTACTTCTTGAATCTCAAAACTTGGCAGCCCTGATTATCACTGTGTCTCGACATACTATTCTTCGAAATATGCAGCTAACATATTTGCAGTTTTAGATGTTATCCCGGTAAGTTCCTTGTGAATAGTGATAAACACCACCTTTATTTGTCTTTTGTTACTCTGTAGTGTCAACTTATCAAGCTCTTTACCTTACTTGTAAGATAAGTTGGATCGTTTTTAGCAGTTTACAGCCAGTACTCCACTGAATGACTTGAATAAAGAAGCATATGAGATATCAGGCATTTATGTTGATTTTCTTGCAAAAGTTGCAGGTTACTTTGCTAAAAAATACAACTGCCGTGAGTTATGTTAATGCAGACCAGTCTACTCATCTAGTAAATCGCATCAACAAGGAAGCACTGGAAGAGCTCATGCAGGTATTGGACTTGCTATTTTCCTTCTACGTTGTTCTGCATGCTACTTTAGTACTTTCATAGAGACCCTTATACTCAAGTCCTGACTGTTGTCCTCCTAATAATACATATATTGTTTTAAATCCATATCTGTAATCTGTTGTGTGACTTGTGTCTTTGATGACCGAGAAATATATGCATCAAATTTTCTATTTAATATACAAAAAACGGTCCTTTATTGGTAGGGACACAGGGTCACTGTAGTTTTCATTTTTGAATTAATAGCCAGATTTATTATTCTCTTTACCATGATAAATCAAAATGCTGAATATGTACGTGGGTATGCATTTATGGATTATAAATGTTTAGATATCAAATGACACATAAGTGCAATAGTTTCTGAACTAGATAAAACTGCACCTGGTCTCGTTTAGATACGTTTTAGCTCCATGCACAATGTCCAAAGTACACATATGCCTTATGTGTGTGTATCACACATCTACCAACAAGCAAATAATAGGGGCGTTTGATGGGAAAGTTGACTGGAAAGGCTAAATGGAAAAGTATTTGCAAAGCAAAATTAACGAGCTAAAACGTGTCAAATCTCTATTTCGTACCAGAAGTGACAGTATGTTTGGTGCAGTAGTGCATCATGGTAGAGCAAGATCTAGTCAAATTGACATTATTTTGACGGCCTTGTGAATCTCTTCCTTCTTCTTTTTTCCCTTTTTCTTTTTTTGCCAAAGTTGGATCAGCAACTATGTGAAGCACGGCAGGCTGCCAAATTATGTACTATTTCAGAGGTACTTACCACTATCTCAGTTATTACTACCGTAGAACTTTATCAGCTTGTGTAAAGAAACATTATCTGAGAATCAGGATAGTATAGTAAGGGAACCATTCCATGACACTTGACTAATTTGTATCCAGTAGGCACTACTATGATATGTTCTGTGATTTTGGGTTTCACTGACATGCTTGTGGGATCTTCTATGACTAATGCAGGGTCTTCAGAACATATCAAAGAACTTTGATGACCTTATTAACCTGGTGTGCCCTTCTCTTTCATCATTCAATTCATATCTATTTGGATTGCTCATATTGTCTTTTGAATTGCATGCACATGAAAGTTAAGGACCTGAAGGCCGTGAGCGATAATTACTGTGCTTTAAGATTCGTGTTGGATTAGAATATTGGATTGTGCCTAGTATATGACCTGTATGATATGGGGTCTTCACATTGATGCTGCAGGAAATATGCGGATGAGTGTTAAAGTATGTTAACATATTCATTCAGTTTACATGTAGTTGGCATATTATTGAGCTGATCAGTTTTGCTGAAACACAGCCAGGCTGCTAATTTACGAGTTTAGGGGGAGAAAGCTGATTTTGTTATGGCAGTTGTCTTGTGAGACGCAATATAGTTCAACTTTGGGACATGCTTCTCTTTTTTCTTTTTCTTTTCCGTTTTTTCACTGCTGGTGTGTTTATACATCCTGTTTTGTATGAAGAATTTAGGTGGATGGCTCAAGAAGATGATAAAGAGGGAACTGGCACTTCAGCTAGAGGGAAAATTGAAATGCTTAGCAAAACCCACTAATGGTACGAAACTGACCAATGTCGACTTACTATTTAACAATTGTGAATATATACTGCTACCAAATAGCACTTACTACTACACATCTAGTGAAAATTGAATCAACTTCGTATTAGCCCAAAATATTACTCTGTAATCTTTGCTGCAAGCCTGCTACTGGAGATGAGCTTGTGGCAATCCTTAGTGCTGGATATTCTAGCTATGTATTAGCAGATAATACATGCGCATGCCGTCTTTTTAGGAACTAGATGTAGACTTTTTGCAGTTTGTAGTTTTACTTTGGATTAACTGGATTAGCCGCTACTAAATTGCACCACTGGCAGGTGATATAGAGAACGATCTTAACTCTTTGTCAAATTATATGCTCTCCCAGGTGCAGAGGGTAGAATTCCTTCAGGTGATTATTTCAGTATTATTTTAGTTTCTTGTAGAAATTTACCAATCACATTTCAGTTCAGTCTTATTTTAAGTTCCTTGCCCTTGTTTTTCACTATTCGTGAGCTGGAAAAGATGATTCTCCATTTGTTTAATGCATCACTACAGGATATATTGCATATTGATGGTTGCTCGATCTGGCAAAAAACATTGGCTACCGTGTTGGAACAATGTGCTAAAAGGGTATGCCAGAGTCATCCCAAATGCTTTAGTAGTACTCTTAACTTGTATGATTGATCATTGTGTCCTTGCTCTTTTTCATTTGTTTTCCTTTTGAGTCTATGATAGGAGCTTTTGGAGCTTATGGCACACATGGAAAGGTCAACCAATGTGGTGAAACAGTTTAATAGTGTGTCCAGCCCAAGTACATTTTTCGGTAATATACTATATCTGTCCCTTTAGAGAAGCATGTTTGCTGTAGGTTTCACTAGTGATGCTTGTAGATAGTTACCGGAAGAGCAATAATATCTCACAGTTGGAGCCTGTCCTACTATTTTGCACATCACAATAGAAAAATGAGCTATAGTTTGTACATTGGCTATACTTAACATCTATGAAGAGTTCAGCATCCTTTTCCCCCCTTTTGAAGCCACCTCTGAAATTTGATGCGTGGCCTTAGATTAATATTTATCAAGGTTTTCTTGTAAAAAGCCCTACTGTCCCCCCCCCCCCCCCCCCTTTTTTTTTTTGTTTGAGGTGAACACAGTGGTGGAAACCCCTACCATACATTTGCTGTTAATCAAGGCAATAAGCTCTGCCATGTAATTTTATTTTTGAAATTTACCAACTGAATGTTGTAGATGCTGCCAAACCTTGTTCCCTTCAAGTAAAATGGTTTTTCTTTTTTTGCACAGTTTAAAATAGCACAACTCAATGTTTTGTTAATTCATGCTGTCAAATGTCAACAATCTCAGGCAACTTGCTGCAACATATAGTTCAGTTGACGAGCCCATCACACTCAATGTTTATAGAGGCCATGGTTGGTTGGTAAGTGTTTTCTTTTCCATGTCGTACTGATTCTAACTACAACATAACAGAACCATTTTCGGGTACACACACAGCTTGGAACACACACATAAGTGCATAGTCACAACGCTATTAAGGAACTAGAATCCTATGGATTTTCTTAGAACTGTTTTTTCTAGATAAAATGCATACATTGTTGGCTTAGTAATTGATCATATCTTTAAGCATATGTAACCACATGGTTAATGGTTGTAAGTGTTGTTCTTTCGTGTCTTTGATTCTTCATATTGCGTTTATGTGTTGTTATTATGTTTTCTTTGACTGCTTAATAAAAAATCACACACTTCTCCTGCATATTAGAGGGGGGAAAAAATCTAGGGATCTGAAACTGCCAAGGAACCATATGCTCTAGGCTGTGCTGCTGTAATGCGTTTTTTGCAGTTGCATTGGAACTAAGCAACCGGTAGCAAATTTTGTTAGATAGCTGCAAGGCTTTGTGGAACTACACATTTTCAAATCTTGCTCTTTTTATGTCTTCTTTTTAAACATGTTGATTTATGATTTTTTGCTCCAGGTTTGATGCAAGAGGACATGAGTTGCTTGGTATGCGCTTTTTTAATCTTCTGGAATTATGGTAACCTCTCATCTTTGCTTGTCATGGCATGACGTAATACTTGTGTTTCTGCCCATGAATTCATTCAGGGCTGGTTTGGATGGACGGGGATTAGGTCCAATCCCTATGGATTGGTAGGGAAAGTGAACTTACTTCCCAGCCATTTGAGGATTGGGTCAAATCCTGGTCTATCCTAAGTTAGATAACATGCCGAAAAATAGACTGTTGCTCATCTATTTCATTTAGGGTACTTTATTAATATAACTTTTGGTTAACATACTTGAAATTTTATTTTCCTTTATATTTATTATATTTGATTCTTTGCGTTGGCTCAGGATACCTGATGTGCAATTGTGCTATTTTTCAGCGTGGGACAGGTTGGGTTAGCATGCTTAGACTCCTTGATACACATACTCATAAAGCAGACCATGGAGAATACAGTGAAAGATTTACATAATTTGGTATGCTCTATAACACCTTAGACTTATTGAACTTCTTGCATACGCTAGTCAGTGGCGGAGTCAGCCAAGAGACTCAATGGTGTCATCTCCACTTACACATGGTGTCATCAAGCTAATAAACATCAGCAAACATGTACTTTATGTGGAGATTACCAGGGTCCATTGGTGTCATGTGACACCATGAAACTACCCTGGCTCCGCCCCTGACGCTAGTGATTATGTGACCCTCTTTGTTTTTTCTTATGTTTTGGTTGCTATTTAATGACATGCATTAACAAATTGGCACATCTAACTTCAGGTTAATACGAAAAGCCAAGATGAACTGAGCAAGCTGGATGATCTTCTGGGCCCTCCTATGTCAATTCCTCTGATGGGCTGGTCATCATATAAGCAAATGGTATAAATGCAACTTCTGCTTCAGAAACCCCTATGCTTTTCGGCATATTGATGACACATGCAACCCAGGAGCTGTGAGGCATAGTTATGCATTTTCTTTGCAAGTCTATTGTATCTCTGGGGTTACCAGGCACTGTTGTCTATATTAAAAGAATTTAATGAAAATGATCCTGTGAACTATTTAGTTGATTTTTTTTGTCACACATCACCCATATAAAAGGCACTCTTGTGGTTGGAAAAATGATGGAGCAGCATGTGCTTTCTCTCTTCTCTTGTACTTGCTGAGTTTGTTGTTCATTACCTGCTATTAGTTATAGTTTGCATGTCTGGTATAGTTATAGTAGTTTACAATTATAAACCGTTAATACAAATGCACTATTTTAGTTGCTAAAAGGATTGCATTACTGTTGGAATTTTCTCTACTAGCATATGGGGGGATTTGCTCAGGAAACTATTATAAGGTTGACAATTTAATTTGTTTCTGTACTAGTTATTGAACTATTTGAAGTAACTTGAATCCTTTGTGAGAACTTTTCTTTTGTGAAATATAGCACAAATTGATGTTCAATCCAGTGGGAAGTGCAAAAGTGTAGAACCCTTCGGTTTGTCTGTATATTTGATTTATTAATTTTCAGTTCTACATTTTGCATAGGTAAAGATGTTTGACTCATCATGGGGACCACTAGTTGAGAAATTGGCAACAATTGGACAGCTGCAATTGGTTCGGAATTTGATATCCTTTAAACTGAGATCTGCGTGCAAGGTTAGGAAATTGAAGTCTTTTAGTATCCCATAGCCTAAACATTTTATTTCTGTAAATATTGCTCTGTAGTGGAGTTGTCAAATTCAAGTTTAGTTATTTGTCATTTGCAACAATTGTGAAGAACTATTAGCTTGGTTATTACCAGTAACTCTCTTTATGTATGGACCAGTAGAACAGTAACTATCCTATATGTTTGTGTATTCCGAACTTGAATTTTTATTTCTCATGGGCGGAATCAGTTCGTTAAGAGTTTGATCAAATTTGGATTGTACGTTGAAAGTTCGCACATAATCATTTCTATTGCCCGTGCATTAGATTAGTCAGTGAACCTGTAACCATCCTGCGGCCAGGACTTCCCCTTACCCTCTGAAGTTAACCCGACCCTGAATCAGGAATTACTCTTGTTATGGGCTCCTTGATTATGCATATTTTCAAGAAGCAATCACATCAACCACTTGATTTGTGAATTCAACATATACTGCACATATTTCCCCTTTCTTCTAAATCATACATGTGATGTACTGATGTCTCTGGCAGATCAAAGCAAACACTATAACCTCGTCTGTTGAGGTTATGGTGTCTTCAATTCATATGCAGAAACATACGTGTGAGGTCAGTTTCAGCAATACACAATATGTCAAGATCATTCTAGATCATATTAATCAAGTACTCATAAGTTGTCTTCACATGGTCATGCTTACAGTCAGGATCTATGGATCAGACTATTCGACTCTTCCATCACAATATAAAGGAGCAGCAAAGGTTTTGTGGCCTGCTTTCACCTCTTAAAGCTATCTATAGCTCAGACGACCCTCCTATGTTCTTGACCAGACTGCTATCCGTCTTTTCGATATCACAGGTTTCTTCATGAACAATTAAGAAATGTTGTTAGTTGAGATCATATCTCGAATAAACCCATGAAAATAATATATTTATTTGGCTGAGTGCAGTTGTCAAGATATGTGCTTGATGTTCACTTAGGCAGTTTGACTAGTCCATTAAAGAGGTCTACCGCCGATTTCTCTGCCGTGGTATGAAACTCAAGTCCACACTCCACAGTATCTGAATAATGCATCTTATTTTGTTGCTAAACAATTATATATTTTATCTGCCAGATTGTAGGCCTTTGTACGCTCCTGCGGCAGTTTGATTCTTTCTGTACGATCCAGTATATTCAGGTATTCCTTGTATCTTGAATGCTTGATCCTTTCCAAGACATACACTTAGGACGAAAAAATTGATCTATCTTGGTTTCAGTTCATGGTTCAGTACATGCGAACGGCAGAAGCAGCATTCGATGCCATGACTGATGCACACAAGGGAACTACACATTCTTCTGAGGTAAAAATCTGTTCCAATATTTCTGTCATTGCGAATGCACCTCGTTAAGTTTTGCTGTGTCAACCCCCGTGCACTATGATTTTAACAACAGAACTTGTGAGTACCACTAACAGTTAGATGCCATGATTTAGTGATTTTAGAAGCTAGTAGCTGTCTAGCGCAATGGGCTCATTTAACTAGTTGTATTTTATTGAGTCAGGATAGGCCATAGTCGCTTTGTTTCTGTTTGTTTTCTTTTCCAATATTCAACCACTGTCATTCACTCTTGTAATTGTTGCAGTCGCCAAAGGCAGTGTTTTGGTTGATATCCTTCTGCAAGTACATGGATATCTCAAGGGATGTACTAGAGTCATGCTTGCCCGCTTGTGTTCTTGCAATTCTCCAATCATGAATCTTCTGTTGTAAGTACACTTGAACAGAGTTTAGCAAAATCAGACCATTAACTAGTAACAGAAAAGAATCTTTCGCAATTTTACGCAAGGAGTTTACTGAAGGGAAAACAAAAGATGGGTAACAGTTTATACAGAAGGGGGCATGAAGACAGAATCGGACTACAGGGTGTTTGAAACATGGGCACCAGTACCACCACTAGACCGAGCTTCATTGGATCTTGATGGCCAGTTCTAGTTATCCTCCTGGGCATAGCTAGCGGCCTTGGTGTCTTGATGATAGACAAGGGCTTGAATGTTAGCTAGCTCTCATTTAAACAAAAGATGCTTGAATGTTTGTTAGCTCATTTTTTTCTCTCTCCTCCTTTCCTCTTTTTTCTTGTAAAATAATGTTCTACAATCTTTGCATTCTTCGGAATTGCCTTTCTTCGCTGATTCTCTTGATGTACCCAAGGCTCGTCGGCGTCAGAAAACGATGCCAGCAAGTGATGGGCATGCAAGAAATTTGGGTGCTGCCTCACCTCCAACACTCGAGTGGGAGAGAGTTAACCCCGCTAGAAAAACAACTCAGAGGTCTAACACAAATGCTAGATCTCTTTCTGCCTAAAGAAAGTATTTTACTACGGTAACATGTTTAGGCCCCTTTTGGAACGCAGGATTTTCACAGGAATTGTACAGGAATTTTACAGGAATCAGTTGACTGTTCATAGGAAAAACACAGGAATAGGAAAAATTCCCGCGTTCCAAAGAGGGCCTTAACTGGTTCTTGAACAATTCCAGAGACACAGCTAATGTTAACCAAAGCTCCCAACAGATCTCGATGACCAAATGACCAAAAAGCACTAAGGGCGGTTACAATGCTACATGTACGTAGATGGTCTCATTTCCAATCATATGCAACACCATGTAATATTTTGATGATACGAGGGAGGGCGGTGAGAGGGAAAAAAGGTGACTTCTTCGTGAAATAACCGTCTCATAAAGCTAAAATCAATAAGGTATGGCTTCTACGGAGCTCATGCAACTCAAATATTTTTTCATCCATAATTTAAAGAATTATATATACAAACGCTACGAGACAATTAAAAAGATAATCTATTGTAGACGTTATCTCATAAAATGCTTTAAGACTACCTGTCATGCATGAGATGGTAATGAGTTTTTCACGGAACAGCATAAAAGTAGGCCATTTTTTCGCCATTCTTCTGGATCGCAGAAAAGCTCGGCACATTTTTGCCATATTCCACATCTCCAACCGCACAAAACACGGTCAAAATGGTTGTTCCATCGCGTCCTGCCTCCATGGGTAGCCACACGAATCGTCCCGTCTCCCAGGCTATTTAACGACAGCATTGCCCGTCTGCAAAAACCAGGCCAGTTTCACTACCCTCCTCCCCACCCCTCTGTAACCAAATAAGGTTTCACCTTTCCCCCAAGCATCAGCCTCGCTGAGGCCACACCATTAACAGGGGGGAGGGGAAAACACACGGCCATGGCCTCGCTCCGCATTCTTCCGGCGATGATCGCCATTCTCTTCTACATCCTCTTCTACGTCGTGGCTGACACTGCCGTCGCCACCGACGCTCCCGACTACCTCGTCCAGGGCCGCGTCTACTGCGACACCTGCCGCGCCGGGTTCGAGACCAATGCCACCGAGTACATGAAGGGTATGCCACTTCTCAATTCTGCAATGATAACGTCTCTGAATCCATGAACATCTGCAAGAAAGATGTACCCCTTCTCTGAATCTGCAGACAAGTTTTACATACCCAGACTCTGAAAACGATCAATGACCTGGTATGTTCAGAAGTTCAGCACTGGCTCACCCCTATCCTCTTCATGGCAGGTGCTAAGGTCAGGCTGGAGTGCAAGCATTTCGGCACCGGCGTCGTCGAGCGCGCCATCGACGGCGTGACAGACGAGACCGGCACGTACAAGATCGAGCTCAAGGACAGCCACGTGGAGGACATCTGCGAGGTCGTCCTCGTCGAGAGCCCTCGCCCAAACTGCGCCGAGGTCCAGCCGCAAAGGGACCGCGCCCGTGTCGTGCTCACCAGGGACGGCGGCATCTGCGAGAACGTTCGCCTTGCCAACCCGCTCGGCTACTTCACGGACGTGCCGCTGCCCGTCTGCAGCGCCCTGCTCAAGCAGTTCGACTCGGCTGACGACGATGAGTAAAGAGTAAGGCGACGATCGTCGTCACATCACCAGACATGTTGCACAGATGTGTCAGCGAAATACAAAGCAATATTTGGAAACACGAGAACTGTAATTTTGCTGTCAATCTAATGTTACTTACAAATTTGTGACATTCCAGATTTTAAGATCTGAGTTCTTGTTCGTGCCACCCACTCTTCTTTGACATACAACAGCTGCAGCATAAAAAGGCATGCTGGAGCAAACATTTAACGAAAACTTGTGACTCTGATAGCACGATAAACACCATTTCATTTCTATAGGAAGTTGCTAAGTTACAGGATTTCATAAGAACTAGACAAGGCCAAGGTGTATTTTGCACCTACAGCACATCATTTCGATTACATCACATTCATGTAGTATGGACTAATCCTATAGGGTTTCCATCACAAAGATTGTCCAAGAAGACGATGGCGGCTCTTCACTACCAAGGTTTGAGATCTCCCACAGGTCCAGCAGTCCAGTTGAGACGCTTGTCTCCAGGTTGTAAATACGTGCCTTCTGGGTGTGGGAGCTTGCGAGCTAACCCGTTCAAGATTTGGTGGAATGCGTCCCTTGGTTGGGCTGGCTGCGGGAACAACATGGCCTGCTTCATTGATGGATTTGCAAGTAGCCTTTGCTTTCTTAAAATATCATCGATAGGCATTGATGTGAGGATTGTATCCAGCTTTGGGACATCCTTCTCCTCAACAAAGACACCAATTTCCTCCCATGGGATGGCATCCGCAAATGGCAGCACAATGTCATCAGCTATAATGACTGGAATGCAGCCAAAGACTACAGCCTCAACCAACCTAGGGCTCCATGGTGCCCAACCCAACGGGCACAGGCAGAAGACAGCACGCTGCATGTCTTCATAGTAGGTGGCAGGGTGATCAGTGGAAATGTCAAATAGAGGGTTGCTCTTGAAATTCTCCCATAGGGAAGCTCGCGCACCTCTGTACAACAATATTATGAAGTGAGTAATGGGATCATATTAAGACACAAAATTCAAACATGTTAAAGCTTTAATGAGGTTTCTACCTTGCATAGTACCCGCCCTCTGGATCATTCCCAGTGTCATAGAAAAGTCCCCTGAAGTAAACAAAGATCGAGCGTGGAGTATCAGGGGAAATCAAGTGAGCTTGCATTTTCTGCGGAGGAGCGAAGGGCGGTATAATGATAGAGCCCTCCTTCAGACAGACATGATTCTCCTGTCCAAAAGTTTGGACCAATGTAGCACGTCGCAACAATGGAAGAATTCCACGCTCGATAGCTTTTTCTTCCTGTAAATGTCAACACAATTGTCACACATACAAATTCTTGGTAACATGGTAGTAAAGGCAGGATCTATCTGTGATTCCATTCTCTCTTCAAATAAAATATTATGCAAAATGAAAACCAGAGTGAACATGGAATGCGAAGGGAGGTGCAGTCACCTGATAGTGAAAGCATGCTGCAAAATCATGCGGGACAACAAAGAAATGATCCGCTCCATCAGTCCTGTTCCAGTAGAGCCATTTGTTCGAAATATACTGGATTGCACTCCTCATCACCCGTGGTGACTTGAACGGCAAGGGCAGTCCAGCAGGTGTTAGATCACAAGTAGTATAAACTGGTGTATAGAACCAATCAGCTTCCTTGGGATTCAGTGTCCGCACAGCGCTTGAGAGTAAGAAACGATGCATGAATATCTCTGCAGCAAACATGTGATTGAGGCACCGCGGATCCTTGGTAACCATCTTCTTATTGTACTTTCTCGGCAAGTCATAGATGAAGACCTTCAACCTCCCCACAGGGTTATCTTCCAAAACATCACCAGCACTCCCTACAGTTCCATAGTTGTTTCAGTGGAAATAAGATGAACACACAACAAAGCAAAAAAGCGGCCATCTCTACTTAAAATTGTGCACTATCTTTAGATAATAAGTTAATTATATTTCACTTGAAACTTTTGATTTCAAAATCCTTCTGATATTGAACGCATTCATGTTATTAAGTTGGATTCCACATCTCAGCCAACTGAACCAAAGTACTTTCATACATTCATAGTTGTATACCGTTGCAGGGAAAAAATACAGCTCTTTTATCTTTGCTTTGTGATTGGCTACCATGCTACATAGTCATCCCTGTGGCAGAAACCATGGTTATGAGCCACAAGAACCCACAATAAACCAACATTATACATTGTTTGTCCGCATATACATAATCTTAGCAACGAGTATGGTGCCAAAAATGAATAGCGCCCCGATACAACCCTACAGCTAGCAACCGAACAATGGCATCCACGATATTGAAGAGAAAAAAGATCGAACTTGAACCACAAACTCAAAAACAATATCACAGAAAATCAGACAGAAAGGGGCCTAACAAAATGAAGAGGATTAATTTGAAAGAACAGCTAGGTATTTACTGATGCTCAAGAGCTAACAAAAGCTTAACAAATCAGACAACAGAGGACCAAACGAGGAAATGAACCCACAATCAACAGCTCTACGGGCTTCCGAATCCAAAGGGATGTAAAGAACAGCAACACGCAGGGTGGAAAACAGGTAAAGGAATCGAAAGGCATCAGCTTTGAACAGAAAGGTTTAGAGAAGGGGAAGACCTGAGATGCGCTCGCTGTGCTGCTGCACGGCGTGTTCGGCCTCGACGGAGGCGCCGCCGCCAGCGGCGGCTGCAGCCTGCGTCGAACAGACGGAGGCGGCCAGCAGCAGGAGGGCCACCGGGAGCCATCCCGTTCTTGATCCCATCGCGGACGCCTACTCCGGCCTCCACGCCACCGGAACCGGCAAAGAGAGACCTCAACGAGGAGATTGGACTTGGGAATTTGATAAAGAGGGAGGATCAGATTGGGAGGCTAAGCAAAGGAGATTTTGTTAGTACAAATGGAGAGAGAAAGAGGAGATAGGAGAATGGGTACAGACCCCAACCAACAACTAGTCCACAGTAATCAAATGGAGGCACTTCCTCTTGAGTCCTAGATTAAGATGTGGTTAGATGTTGTATTGATAATTACTACCACAGTATCCTATCTTAAAAAAAACTATTCCTTTTTTGTCTGACCAAAAATGTTATTTCCATTAAATGGAGAAAGAGATAGTACTGGTAAGATATTGCAAGTATACAGAATCAGAATTGATAAATTAATAAATAAAATAACAACAACGTGTTCATAACTATTATTATTCCAGGCTGAAATTATCATCAATCAGTGGCTGGTCACCGCTTGTTTACCAGAGCCTGGAGCCCGGGACACGCTCGGCCATGGCGCTGCTGTTGACGACTTCACTAGAACCGTCAAACGGGGGAACGGCTGTAGCCGAGACTTGACAAAGTCATGGTCCCTTTGCCATGTGCAGCTTAAGTACCTTATTTCTTTGTTATCACGATAGCTAATTCTACTTTGCCTCGTATACGTCCCATCCAGGAGGATCCCTAGAAAATATTTAACCTCTCGTTTACGTTAGCCAGTTCAAAAAAGAAAAAAAAATTTATCGTGTAGCAGTGCATGGATGTTATTAAACTCGCTTCTTAAGGTCGATCTTGCCTTGAATGGAGCTCGTTTGGCAATACGTTTACCTAGAGGCCGTACCAAAGTTTATCGAACTCAAAGCTTAAAACCCTCCAACCCATGTATCACATTTAGGACAGGAAGTAAAATTTGCACTGAAAGTGCGCATCTTTTGCTGCAAATTGCAAGTTTCTATATTGAAAGCTATAGCTTTCCTAGTTTCTGATTACTGGAAAATTTATCATGTGTGTCATATACAGCATACAGATTGTTTAAAATTGCAAAACCATATTACTATTGTTAATTATCATTTTTCCCTCAAAAAAATTGTTCATTATAATTTTTTCTTGAGACCACTATTGTTCATTATATTTTTGTATGGTGCAGAAAACGAGTCATGAAGCGTTCTATGGTTGAAAAAAGGACGAGGGAAAAAAAATAGGAGACTGTCTAGGTTGCCTCGGAACTGACATATTTTTTTTTTTTCGAAAGGCCTTCTGAAGATATCACTCGCCATTTCATTACACCGCGTGACGCCGGCCACAAGTGCCAGGACCCATCCCACGCAGCCAATGCCTTGCTGTTCATTGGATGTACTCCCTCCGTTCCAGAATAAGTGTCGTTTTTGACTTTCAGACATTACATTTGACCGTTCGTCTTATTCAAATTTTTTGTATAAATACTAAAACAAATGTCATGGTTAAAATATTGCTAATGATAAATCAAGTTATAAAAAAATAAATAATATTTACGTAAATTTTTTGAATAAAACGGACGGTCAAACGTGATGTCTGAAAATAAAAAACGTCACTTATTTTGAAACGGAGAGTACATGGTCGTTTTCTCATGGCCATGCTTTTTTTTGTTTTGGAACAAAAACTCATGCTACCATGTCCATGAAGACAACCGGCCGGCCACATACGAAAGTGGGCATCCAAAAGCAGCATGTACTACAATAACCAAAAGAGAATCTCCCGGTGTTTTATCTCAAGTCCACGTAGCAAAGAACAGCAGAAAAGCTTGGTTAACATATACGAACAAAGCTTCAATAACTAACGACCTGTTCGTTTTCTTTAGTCCTAAAGTTTAATTCAGAGAATCTTATTATTTAAAAGTATTAAATAAAGTTTAATTATAAAACTTTTTTACAGATGGTGCTAATTTATGAGACGAATCTAATGAGCCTAATTAAGCTATAATTTGCTATAATAATACTACAGTAACCATCGTCTAATCACGGCTTAATTACCGTCATTAGATTCGTCTCGCAAAGTAGCCTAAGTTTCTGTAAAAAGTTTTATAATTATACTTTATTTAATACCTTTAAATAGCAAAAACTTTGAACTAAACTTTAGTCCTAAACGAAACGAGCACAACTTCATATCACATATATAACATGGGATAAATATGAGTGCGCTTATTCATCACACAAAAACGAGCCAAAAAGCATTCAAGAATCCTCTCTACTGCATCCCAGAAAATGAAGTTCCAAATGAATTACAGCTTACATCTCAGTAGCAAATTATTTTGTACCCCAAAATGCACTTTGGCAGATTAACAGTCGACCATCATGGCATGGCAATTACCCTCGTGAAACAAAAATTTTAGCCAAACAGAGAAAAGAAAACAATATAACAGCAAAGCAGAGATTCGTCTCTGCAAAGGTAGATAGATATATGGATATCCCGGGCTCTTAACCTATGAGAAGCTTGTTCTCTTCCAGGAAAGAGTAGGTTGGGACCTCGAGGTTGAACGGTGCAGGGCCCTTGCGGATCCTCCCGGAGATGTCGTAGTGGGAACCGTGGCACGGGCAGAACCAGCCACCAAAGTCACCAGCGTTTGGGAGCGGGATGCAACCAAGATGAGTGCAGACGCCAATGACCACCAGCCACTCAGGGTTCTTCACACGCTCAGCATCCTGCTCTGGGTGACGCAGGGATGCAACATCCACACTGTTGGCTAGCTTGATGTCATCGTCTGTACGGCGCCTGATGAAGACTGGCTTTCCACGCCACTTCACGGTCACTGTGGTGCCTGGTTCGATACTGGAGAGGTCCACCTCAAGTGAAGCAAGGGCAAGCACATCCTTACTTGCTGACATACTCAGGACAAACTTCAGTATGAGGAGACGCAGCAGTGATGCATAGATGAATCTCCCACCACTAAGAACAAAGTACGCAAAGGCGCGCTTGCTGGGATCACCAGGAGGATATCTTTCATGGTTGTACTCATCATAAACCACCTTTGGGGTTGGGTTCTTCACAGCAGCCACGGTTGCTGGAAGGTCAGCCAAGCCAGCATCTTGGTTCCTTGGGACAAGAGTTTCAGTTGAAGCAAAACCTGCATGAAGAAGCGATAATCATTGCACAGCGTATATTTAGATATCAACAAGCAGTAACAGTATGTTAGCACGATGACATTGCAAACTTTCAACAGTAAAAAGGAAGCAATCATATTCAATCTGCAGGACAAAGAATAAACTAATAACTAGAACGAGTTGGAAATGACCAGCCTAGTATGGGCTTAATGAAAGTGAAACAGTATTGAATACAAGCAATCGTACCGTAGATTTAGAAGTAATGCCATTCTATGATCCTTTCATTTGAGGTTACACTGATCTTGATAACAATCAGTTATGCACAGCAGATTGAAGACTAACAGAATGCAGATAGGATTAAAACCATAAAATGATCTTTCCCATGACTAAACCGATTAGATCAAGCAGAAAAATGACAGGATGGCATGGATTTATATTAGAAAAAAGAAGAATGAATGGCACATAAGTAATAGGCACTTATTCAGTGACAGATCGTGTAATAGAGACTACTTCAATGGTAAACAATGGTTTTCCTCATCAAGAGATGACAGTGCTTACTGACATAAATAAATAACCAAATGCAATATGAAACAAGGCAACTAATTAAATATAAATGGAGTACTTTACACAAGCAAGGTTTAGATTTCTACAGCAGCAGATGACATAAGTAATCTGACCAGTAAAAATAGAATGCATGCAAAATGCCACATGTTAATGATTTTTTTTTGGTTTCCGGAAAGGGCATCTGAGGCAAGAGATGCACGCCAGTGCAATACCTCTCCACTACTAGTATGATCTAATCATGGTACAAAACAGCATGGCCTTGCTGTTGATCCAATCCATCAACAATTTGACAGGTAAAGCCATAACAGCAGTGCCCATGTAGACAAAAAAAAATGCTTAAAATGCTACATACAAAGAAATGGGTGCCAGACAGTAAACCTGCATGCTAACGTTGATTAACAAGCAATTCCTGCATATAGTTGAGAGTAATACCGCCATTCAGAATCCTTTTACTTTGGGCTAACAGAATGCGCACGGAATATGATAACTAACCTCCTTAGATGGAATTAAAAGGGAAAAATGCTGTTCCCTTGTGATGGCAGGAGTTATTCACAGTGCCCACTGTTATGGTTTTCGCTAACAGGTATAGTAGCAATGTGAATCCAAAACTGAGATGAGTAAATAACCAATTAATAATGACATCCTTTAGCATGTTCTGGATGTCTGAAGCAACATTAAAAGATAGTAGAAGTAATCTGAACGGTAAAAAAAAAACAGACAAGAAGCACATGGCTGAATGTAGTGACAATGATTTTTCCCCTTTCCTGGCAAGGAGAACCCATTATTGGTTCATAAAGCATTTGGAGAATAAAGAATAAGAGAAGTATACCAATGCAATGCATCTCCATATCTACTTGTATACTCTAATGAAACGCTACAACACAGCATGGCATGTTACTGACAAAATCGATCGCCAATTTGGCAGATAAAAGCCAGTGCTCGTACAGACCGGAACACAGTGGAACTGCTACATATCAAGAAATGGGAGCCAAACAACATACCAACAAGCAGCAAACAACAGGATATCCTTATGGAAATGGTGCAGATGTACTGGGAACAGAAAAACATGCTATATAAGCAAGCTGACCACACAGCACACACTACTCAAATGGATAAGAAATGCTACACAGATGGCTACCACCGTTAAGGATCATATGTATCTACGCCATTAAGAAGACCCATCCACATTTAGAATGATCGATCACTGCGGCATACAAAACAATGATTCAAACAGGAAGGCTTCCATGTAATATCAGCACAAGCTAGAACCTAAACACCATCTACCTCGCGGTCACTACCTAATCACAGATCACGGGATCCCCGGCGAGAGGATCCCGATCCCAACCCGAGCCGAATCAACACAACAGCCGCGTCACGGATCAGATAGGAGAGCGGCGCACATACCCCTGGCGGCGGCGAAGAAGGGGGACTCGATGGCGAACCGCGGCTGGCTGCGGGCGCGGGCCGAGTCGTCGTTGTCCCCGCCGGGGCCGGCGAGGGGACCCCTGGCCGCGGCGGCGGCGGGGCGCCAGGAGAGGGAAGAAGAGAGCCTCCTCCCCGCAACCCTCAACATGGTCGTCGTCGTCCTCCGGCTCCTCCGCGGGTGGGCTAATCTAATCTCCGCTAGGGTTCGCTCGCCCGGTCGCCTCGCCTCACGAGGAAGAGAGAGAGGAAGACTAGAGAGAGAAAGAAGGGAAGGAACGAGAGGTGGAGAAAAATATTGGGGAGGTGGGCTGCATGGGCTCGATTTCTCTGGCCCAGTGACTTCCGCGGTCTCTGTGATTCTTGGGCCCAATGGCTATTTAGTCGCTCAAAAAACAATCTTGACATTATTTTGGTACTACTAACCTTGAGTGCCGCAACACACAGAAACGAACACACCTTGTACTGGTTAACATGATGGATCACAAATGGACCATCTCCAAAAAAAAAAAAAACATGGATCACAAATGTCAATCAGTATCAGACACAAAAATGTCGAATGCCAACCAGTATCAGACAAAAAAAATGTCTTTCTTATAAATCCCACGGGACTAAGTACAGCGCAGGCAACTATAGGATGATTGGTCACACGAGAAAAACAAAGTTGAAGAAACGATCGAGTGAAAAACTAAAATTTACACGGTGAACATGAAGGAAAATGTCTTGAACCCTGCCGGAATCAGGCTACTGTATTTCTTACACGAGAACACATTCTGTTTCTGTTAAGCGGAGAATGTACGAGACCAACGATCGTTGGATTGGCAGAGTGACATTCAGGGCTCTGCCTGTTCCTCATCAGCGGCCGCTGTGGTATGCGCTGGGTACCTCCACATGATGTCCGCCCAGGTACTCTGCCCGTCCGTCACTTCCTTCACTACCGAGGCCACCTCATCCACCTCAACACGGACCTGGTCTTTGCTGTCCCGCTCACGCACCGTCACACTTGAAGTGGAGTCGACCGTAATTGCCAGGGGGACACCAATTTCGTCGGTCCTTGCATAGCGCTTACCGATTGAAGTACCTACAACAACCATACATGGTCTAAATAAGATGGCAAACTTCCAATACGTATAAATGGATGTGCATTCCAGAAACAACTAATAGATCAGGAAGTTATCTTCGAAGTATCCATAACATCAAGTCTCTTTAGATCGGAATGGAAAATGCATAAATATCAATAGTTTTTCCATCATGTTTTTAAAGTTCGAACTTCGTCCGACATACTCAATGAACAGTGGTATGATTGGACAAAAGTTGCTCACAATAGACATTACTTAGGTAGTGAACCGAACTTCAGGGGGTGAATTGGAAAGTATGTGAATAGCATCAAATGTTCATTGAGTATGTCGGACGAAGGTGCATGTCAATCAAACTAATTGGAAAGTCTGCAATTGTTATGTTTCATTCAATCAAACTAATAGTTCAATGAAATGGCATGAGACAAGGTGCATGTCTATCTGGACTACAGAGATAGTGACTGGTACAAGGGTTTTAATTTTTGATATTTGAGCAATCCAATTGAAACTCAGGAGTGTTTACGTAATCAATTGGAAAAAAGTCGGTTTGAAAGATAGCAGAGCAGGCATATTGAGTACTGACTGAACCCAGACAATAACCAAGTAAGGACTACAATAGAAACCATCGATGAACAAACATTCAAATTTGTAACACAAACAAAATAGCTACAATGTAGTTTGTTGTTTCCCTAAAACAATTGTAGTTTGTTAAGCTCACAAACTCTCTCTCCACACCTGACATCCTTACCACCAGATACTGCCATTCTCGCAAAGCTAATAATTTTGCTATTCTTGCAAAGCTTCGGTTACAAACAGGTTTAAGTAATTACATTTTAACTAATAAGTTTGCTCTTCTCGCAAAACATACCAGGTTAGAAATTCGGACCTCTAGAAGACAGCAATACTTAACAATCGATAGACAGAACATGTAATACATTTTAACTAATAAGTTTGCTACTTTCGCTAAGCATACCAGGTTAGAAATTCAGACCTCTAGAAGACAGCAATACTTAACAATCAATGAACAGAACATAGAAAGCAAGCCATCCTAAATTGAATTGTTTCACATGGTTTGAACAGATAGAAGCTCAAATAACTGAACTCATCACATACCTGTGATGTCGATAATGTGCGAAATCCCTGCTGCTGTCAATGCCTTCGAAATTTTCTTAGCAACAACATCAAATTTCTCTATCTTGACCAGTGGAAAGACAGTGCACTTTATCGGAGCCACAAGTGGAGGAAAGCCAAATACATTTAACTGCTCGTCCTCTGTCTTACCAGGCCTTTGGTAGTAGCAGTGCTCAAAAAGACAGTATATAATGCGCCCGATCCCAAAAGATGGTTCAATGACGGAAGGAGTAAATTTCCTTCCGTGTTCTTTTTTCTTCTCCAAGCTAATTGAAACCATGCTTTTCTTTATAGTAACATCCTTCCCAAGAGTGCACACCTTAAACTCAACCTCCCCTTTGGACTCCAAAGCTGCTTTCATATCCAAAGCTTCAGTCTTACTCATGGCCTGTCAGAAGAGAAGTGAACAAAAAGATCAACACAACAGCATCTTGATGTAACCACTCAATGTTGAAATGGATCTTACTTCCAACGCAGCAAGAACCATCTTTTGGCTCCCTTTGAATGCAAGACCAATCTCCTTCTTCGATGGGGTTATAACTAACTTCTGAACATGCCAAATAAAAACATATTATTATCCAAGCAGACAATTTCTGAAAATAAAAAAAAATGGTGCAGGTTCAGAATAATGTAACAAAAAAAAAAAAAAACTCACCTCCACTTCTCTGGGCTCTGCAAACTTTTCATGTGCTTGAAGTGGAGCACCACTTTTATCCTGTTCAATATTTAAATTAAGTAGGTTATGTTGATTAATTTAGCAGAACACTATAACAGGATTGTGAAGGAAAACAGGGCAGGTACTGTAACAGGATTGTGTTAGTGACACAAGTTTCTTGTGGGTTAGAAAAAAGAAATATTGTAGCTGATATCAGCATTTGAATAAATTCAATTAATTTTGACACTAATGGTAAGAGCAGCTGACCTAACTAAAAATGTTTGCCAAAATAAAAACTAGTTTGTCAAGAAAGTAAATATTTGGACATAATCAGTTTTTTTTTTTAAAAAAAATATTTTCATATTAAAAGCTGCTAGTGTCAACCAGAAAATTCCTTTCCCAAGCTTGATTGTAGCATAGGTTTCATAATTACTAAGTATAGAAGTATCAATGTAAGAAACAATTCATGAAATGTTCAAAGTGAGCGAAGGATTCACAGATGAAACATACCGAGTGAGCACGCAAGTCATACGCAGACCTATCAGCAATTCCAACACACTCAATCCACCCGTAGGAGCATTCAATCTCTGCATCCCAACAATCAGCAGCATAGTGAGCCATTTCATTTGGCAAATGCTGTCTGAATCGTAGACGATCTTTGTTAATCCCGAGCTGTGTCAAGAAAAGGTAGACTCTTCCAATAAAGTAGCCAAGAGTCTCATTGTTCACAGTTCCCTGCCAATTGACGCATAAGCTACTTAAGAGAATGATACCAGGAGTAGCAGAAGAAGCTTAAATAAGATAATTTTAGAATTAGATCTAACAGGAGAAGTATATGAATATGCTTACCTTAGATACAGCCTCTCCAATTTTAAGTTTTGTTGCTGACTTTCCTGTCAACTGCTCTTCTCTAGGAAACATCAAGAACTCTAACTCCGAAACATCACCAAACTTTGGATGGGATTTATCCTCTGGGTCCACAAAGTGCTCAATTTCAGCTAATGTGAACTCACGGACTCTCAGAAGGCCTTGCCGGGGAGATATCTAATGAAAGAATTTAGATCCAGATCAAACATACATACTTAGGGATCACTCAACAATTATAAATAGCTATCACATTGACTCCCAGTTAAATTACTCCAGTTTATATGACTAAACAGTAACCAGATTAAAAAAATTAAGAAACTAGAAATCTAGAGCTAAAATTTACATTTTTTTTAAGATCAGGAACCTTTAAAACATTTTACATCACATTATAAGTAGCATGTTACTCCCCCTGTCCCATTTTACAAGGCATGATTTTACTTGGCACGGTCGTATTTTGGCCTCAGATTGCTCTTCTATTATATTGCCCCTAGATACAATTATACAAAATCATAATCATACAAAAGTACATTGAAATACAAATCTAATGGTACCACTTTTGTATCGTTAGACTCATACGTTGTGAAACTAAAATGGGATGGATGGAGTAATAGGTAGAGGATCCTAGTAAGTAAATTAGTAAGTACTGGAGCAAAACAGAAGGTTAAAAACATCATGCCTCATTCCTGAAGGCCTGGCCAATTTGGGCAGCTCCGAAGGGTAGCTTCTCTCCATTGTAGCGATACAAACTGTCAAAGTTCACAAAGATACCTTGTGCAGTCTCTGGCCTCATATACCTACAAAACCAAGGAAGCAAATGAGCTGAAACTAGGTTTAATAAAGTGGAATATTTTGAGCTGTCATTGTCTCACCCTGGGCTCAAACCTGATGGTCCAATAGAAGTCTGGAACATGAGGTTGAAAGGGTATGGATCTGATAACGAGTTCTTGGTGTCAGGAGCAACAATACCATATTCCTTGATCTTAGCACCCAACTGCTCTGCAGAAAGATCATCCAAGATAGCAAGAATTTTGTTGAATTCTTCTACTTTCTCTGGGGGTAATGTGTTATCCTTCTCGAGCTTCTCCTTACAGAAGTCCTTGAGCAAGTGATCAGCGCGGTAGCAGTTGCCTGTCTTTTCATCTTTAACCATTAAGTCTGTAAATTTGTCCACATGACCAGAGGCTTTCAAGACGACTTCCGGAGTCACACATGGACAGTCGACCTCAAGCATCCCTTCCTCCAAAACAAAATGCTAAGAAGAAAGGTGCAGAGTAGATGATAAATCAGTTGTATGTGTGCAAGATACTACATTCAAATAAAGTACTAAGGTACCGTAGAATACAACTGTTATGATTAGGTTGAAAACCAATCAGAAGAATGGTTTACACATGTTGAGATTTACACCACAGGTATACATGTTATTAGACCCATTGTTCCTGCTACAACCAATGATGATTTGATAACAGAAACATTTCAAGCCAGTGTCTATACTAGTATCAAAGAGTCTCAAGTTCAGGAGTACCGCCCAATATGCTTGGTATTTAATAATGCATCTCATCAAATTTCCAGATTATAGATGGCAAGCGTGCCTCCGACAATGACAAGCACACCTCTTGATGCCAACCATCCCAGTAACGTTAGTTTGTAAACTAGATAACATTTGGCTATGTTTTGAATTATTCATATAAGACTAGACCATAAATTTGAAAGATGATTGATGTCTTACTACAGGCAAGACCAGACAACACTATCAAACAAGCATAGGCAGAAATAAAGAATACAAAGCTGCACCAAAATACTCTCGACTCCCACAGATTAAGACAAAAGAATCAAATAGTCAGCAAGCATAATATCATATTCTCTAACGTTTGTGCATATTACGATGAGGCGTATAATTTAATATAATCCAATCCATTGCACAACGACAGAATGCAAGCATAGCTTGGGTCAGCTTATACTACGCACAGCATCACATGCCCACGTGCAAATCCAACACGGCACTTCACCGGACCTAGAAGTCTCATATTTGCGTGGCAACCCTTTTTTGTCGAGACCAGAGCAAGTAGGATCAAAATTCAGCCCCAGCGGCTCCACTTGCCGTCTCTCTCGCCTCAACTCAGAACAAAAATGGCAAAAATATTGTGCCATGCCACATTTGCCTCGAATTCCCCCACCCAGCAAACAACCCCAACGAAACGAGCTACTGGAAAATTGTCGCCGTGCTACGAGCCGTAGGTATCTGCGAGCGGACTAGTCGTACCTGGCGCCAGAAGGCGAGGACGTTGGCCTTGACGGCGCAGCCGGGAGGCCCGTAATCGTAGAGCCCCGCGACGCCGCCATAGATCTTGAAGGAGGGCACGAAGAAGAGCCGCCGCTCCAGCGTGTTGGTCACCGCCGCGCGGAACGCCTCCCGCGTCATCGAAGAAGCTTCCGACGCCATGGCCGCGAGCCGCCGGACTGCCGGGGACAGGGTTTTGGGCGGGCGGAGGAGACGATGAGGGTTCGCGAAGAGCGCGCGAGGGGATGGCGCCGATGAGACGAGGACGCGGCGGAGCAGGAGCATCAGTTGGGGTGAGGAGCGGGAGACTGACGTGTGGGGCCCGCTAGTCGGTGACGCATAGCTGTCAACGCCACGCGGCCTGAAGATATTTTGGTGACTGTGAAAGGTCAGCGGGGTCCCAACAGATATTTGGATAGATAGCCAGGCCCATTAAATAGAAGGCCTGGAAAAGTGGATTGTTACGCGGGCTGTAAGCAGCAGCAAAAAGGCCCGCTACGGATTAATGGGCTCGTAAATAAAGTAGGCTGAATTCTCTCTCAAGAGAAAACAGGAATGCAGAAAAAACAAACAAAGCTTCTAACATGCGAATTGACCCTGCGCCCTCTGTTATCAGCAAGAGAGGGAAACAATCGACCACCTCCTGAGCAATTGTGTTTTCCGCAGAGGTTTGGTTCAAGGTTTTACGTGTTTATTATTGGTTGGGTTTGGCGCCAGAGTCGTCAGACGCTTTTGCTGATTGGTGGCTCAACTCCAAAAAGCTAGTGGACAAAGCACGTTGCAAAGCTTTGGCTATGATCTGTAGTGATGGCTGCAGTGGGCTGTGGTTGCCACTCCAGCCAGCCAACATATAGATGTGTGTATTGCGGTTGCAACTATAGTCGGCAATTGTAGCTGCAAGTAGGGCAACCGCTCAGGCCCTTTGACGTACTCATTGGCCATGCTCACCGCCTGGTAGTTGTGACTTGAGTGGAACACGGGCGTTTTAAGGAATGCTATACGCTTACCATCAGTGATAGCCAATGAGAACGCATGTAGTGTGGAGCTTGTCTGGTAGTTAGGTCACAAATAGCGCGTGGGTAGTCTGTTATGTGATCCAGGTCGAGAAAGTCCCGGGGTATGTAAAACTCTTTTCTTTTTTAATACAAATCATGCGACACACTATCTTAAAAGAGACATTTATTCGAACAAGGATTTCCTTTTGCGGGTGCTTGGGCCCAAGCCGCCCCGGTCAGCTTGGGCCCTGATCGGCAATTGCTGTCTGCATTCTGAAACCATTTCTCGCCACTTGCCAGTTGTTCGTATGGAAGGCACTCCTTTTCTCTACGTGCATGCACATCATCATTGCGTGCTTATATGTGCATGCATATATTAACGGCCTTTATCAGCGGACATAAAAAGGATGGAGAGTGACACATGGATGTATACCGGCTGCATTGGAGAATAGATTCACTCATGTGCCGGCCAATTCGGCGCCAAAGTTAAGCAGATTCTATATACACTATGACATGCATATGCATATGAAAGTTGGTGCTATGCATGTGTGATGTCAACTAATACGACAAATCACAGGAACTGTTTTAGGTTTCATGATGCTTCCGTGTTTTTAAGCTCAGTTCTGCATCAATCGGCGCCTACCTAATAAAGTTCATGCAAAAAGCCAAAGATTCTTGCCGGCTAGCTTGGAGAGAACTTTCCCTTTTCAATTAGCCCTATTGATTTAGGAATTGTAATGTGATTGCGTCCAACTCTACCCACAGCTGCCCCGACCATGATTGACATGTCTGAGTCCCTGTAAGTGGCAAAGTCCTTTTTACCGGTAAAATGATACATGTGACCGGAATTCCTTGCGGATCAATGCCTATGAAATTTACGGGTTTCAAACTAGCACCAACGGTTTTCTCGTGTATATAGCATGGAAAGAAAACATTGCTCAGCCCCCAATCACAACATGAACAGAGTACCAGCTAAATTTAGTGCAAGTGCTTGAATCTGTCAACATTTCAATCTGGAACAGAAAAAATCTGCTATATTTTAGTGCTCTTCTGGTCTGTGAGAAATCAGAAAATAATTTGACGATAATGAACTATAAAAATCTAGGAATACTCTCTGAAACTAATCCATCATAATCCATTTACATACGTGAACTGCCATTTTAAAGTGTCACTGCCAGCTGTTTTTTTTCCTAATGACAAATTCCACCACCTAGATGGTAGCTAGTCACCAAACAATCAGATCGAAAGGCCCCTTTTACCATGGATCATGCACCGCCATGAATACCTATAATATGGACCGCCGGCCTGAAAGTACTCTCATTCATCGCACTAGGTTTCAGAGAAACTGAAGCTTAGGGAGTACTTTCGTTTCGTTAAATTAAAGAACTGGCATAAGTAGTGTCGACAATGTAAGCGGCTATCCGACCGGACAGTGACACATCTGCTCCGTAAACAAATAACCAAAAGCTAAGGCAGCATGAACAACAATAAACTCGGCCTACGAACTGATCAAATGGGACAAGAATAATCCCAAAAAGGGATCTCATCATCTAGCTTTCGAAAAAGTTGCTGTGGAACTAGTTCTGTGAGAGGAACCAAGTGAGAAACATTCTTGCACATTTCTTTCTACTCTATTTGGTTGCATCCTTGGCCTTGCAAGCACTACAAGTTGTGTTTGGCCAAAGTGAAAAGCGCAGCAATATTATTCCTTCAGCTATTTGAGGGGCATCAAGTGGAAATCTCTTGCATCCATCAGAAAGAATGTACTACTCATCAAATGAGCGTATGTTGGATAATAGTACGCCGGTATGAATAACTGGCCGGACGCATAGCTATTCCATGTATGGCCGGGCATGGCAGCATGTTAATACAGCGAGAGCACGGATAGTTTTTTGTAGTGTCCTTACAACTTCATCAATTAAAAATAAGAGGGATTGCAGTGTAAAATTTAGTCTCATCTACTTATCATGATTGTTTAATAAGCCATACCAAAGTCACATTGCAAATTCTAGCCATATATAAGTCACGGATTATTAATAGGCCAAATCAATAGCTGGATGTTTTGGGAATTTTATGAAAATTTTCATGTAAATTCCTAGGATTCGAATTAGCAAATATAAATGAATGTTACTTCCCGTGATCATCAAAGCATCACAGCTTGCGGTGTAACTTTGCATCATCGTCATGGTGTAGCATCGTATATACACCCATATATATATGCTCGTTTGCAAATGATAACACTCCTAGCATGTTGCCAATTTGAGGATGCTCCCTTGCAAGGATAAAGATAAATAGTTAGTACAACCAATTCATAGTGCAAACTGCATCGATTCTCAGGTGCAGAAAAGTATTCATTAATTAGAGTATCGTACAACATTCTGATTAAGTTTGGGCAAGAAGCCCAAAGTAGTAATGGGGAAAAAGGTCCTTAAGTTCACGACAAGCGGTTAGGAGAGAATATCAAAAGGGATTACTTTAGTAAGTGTTTGGTAATAAAGTAACCTGAAGCGAATGTCTTTTAAGTTATCCACATGATCATATTACGAGTTACTATTTTCTTTGCGGTGAATATGATTTTTCTCCTATATGTTGACTAAATCCATTTGGATTATTATTACTTATATAAGAATAATATATATACTCTAAAAGCTAAGAAAGTCGTAAGCCCAAAAAAATATTACAAGCATATCTATCGTTGCGTGGTTGAACCAATAAATGAAATATTATTAACTGGTTTGATTATCATGAGACGTATCTCTAATATTATGCAACTCTAAATAAAAACACTTTGAGGACAAATTGTCACTTCCTTTAGCAATGGAGATACTCAAGACGATGGATGTTGGGGACATATTCACAATTATCGTCAGGTTTTTGTTTTGATACGAATTATTATTCACTTGTTTTGTAAAGAAATATATTAATCCAAAACAATGAAACCCATTAGGGATGATACCCACTTAAACTATTTAATTTAAGTAGACTTACCTTCATCAAATTTTTCTTTACCTGAAAACAGTTGACTCGATGAGAGGTTCTTTCAAATGTCTTTTTTTTTTTCAAATATACGGAATCGTGGATGATATCTTAGAGTTTGTAAAATTTGAAAGCTTAGTTGCCAAAGTAGTTTCCCTAATTTTATGATTACAATATAGCATGTTACTTGATTTTGTTCTGAACTTTAGGGTTGTGCGTTGTTCTGCATATTCAATAGCTGAGTAGACCTAAATAAATTCCTGTGTAATAAAACCAAAAGAAGAAGAAGAAGAAGAAGAAGAAGAAGAAGAAGAAGAAGAAGAAGAAGAAGAAGAAGACATCGGCTAAATGAGCTGGTTAGCTTTCGTGTCCGTTGTTTCCACCAACGGATCGAAGGGCTCGTTTGGCATAGCTCCATATTCGAGATTGATATTGGGTTTTGAGTTTATAAAACAAATTAATATGTTTAGATTATTATTATTTTAAATAATAAATAAATAATTCAATCAAAGACTCTTCATGATCTATTCACAAGTCCATATGGATGAATTTCTGGAGCTGGATATGAGCGATTCTCTAAGAGATTCTTTGATGTTTCTGTGAAGCTAAAGCTATGACAAAATAGGGTCTCAGTTGGGATCGAGTTCACAGTCCTGAATTTCTACTGCATGCGTTAATTACTGATGCTGGTACAGTCCTGAATTTCTACTGCTCGATCGTGGTCGCAGCAGCACCGTACCAGACAGGAGAGCATGGACGTACGCTCGACGCCGGAGATCGCTCCGGCGTGCACGCCACGGCTACTGGTGCGCGTACGGCGCCGCGCTGCCGGTGACAGACAGACAGAGAAAGGCCAAATCAAGTATGAAACCTCGGACCATGAGCGCCGCCGCAAACGTTGAAAAGGCAGGATAGGAGGAGAGGCGCCGGAGTACGTTTAAAGCCGGCCGGCGTGCCAGAAGCGTTGAACGATCCAGCGGCGCTAGCTTCTTCAAGGTAGGATTGCCTAGACTAGCTGACCGGCTTGTGTGGTGGATTGCACAGCCGAAAGCTTTTTGAAGCCGGCGGAGAGTGTTGGACCACGCTGCATGCGGCGGCGATGCATTGCATGCATGTGACCCCTCCACATCGTCGCCACTAGCTGGAGTGGATCGAGTAGCCTCGTCATCAGTTGGTCGGTCCAGCACCCATCCAATCACTGAAATCAAGCTTGCTCCACGCAGTGCGTGCGGTGCATGTCCAATGCTTGGTCCCACAACTCGTTGTTGAGGGCCAGCACAGATTTAATTCGTTGAAATTTTGGAACTAAACTCCGCATGGTCAAAATTATTGGAATGATAAAATTGGGTTTTTTTTTTTCTCAGGTTGTTATCGACGGAGACTACTTATGGTCAATTCCGGGCGGGACCTCCATGGACCGCCGGCGCTGAGAACCTAGCTTTTATTTGCTTCAACCGTTCGAAAAGGCATCCAACTCCATTGTTGATCAGTCGTGCCTTCCGGCGCAGAAAAGCATATATGAGACTTATTAGCTAGCCGAAATTCACGAACGCGGCCGGACTACTGTGATGTGACATATCCTTGGTGTGCAAATATGAGGCACGTATATGATGCTATCTCCGTGAATCCCTCTACCAGTATGATGCCATGCCCCTCTCACGCCCAGGGATCCTATCACGCGGGAATGTCTCCGGGAACTGATCTATCTATACGTACTAATCTATGTCCTAATTAACTTTGATCAAGCTAGGTTAGCAATGAAGACTTCTACAGCCTATGCCACAGGTCACAAGAGACAATGTGCAGCAATTGGTCTGAAAACATGGAACACACATTCTCTCGTGTGGTCGTGTTCCCCCTTGGATACATATTTTGTTTGCGTCTCTTTCCCTTTGAACAACATATCCCTTTTTGGAGCTTCGATCAAGGTATGGTGACTACTAGTTTCTTTTAGATGATGAGAGAGTTTCCATGCCTTCAACTCAATTGAGGCCATAGCTAATTTTATTTTATTTTATTTAAAAAAAAAAGAACTTTGCAACCCTTCTGTCTGCTTTTATATACTTCTACCACCATGGGACACAATCAAAAGAAAATAATAACCGCATAGTTTGGTTGCCCATTATTAAGCATCAATATCACTAAACCTCCATCTGTCGTTGGCGAAGATGTGAATAACCTTTGTCTCTAGCTAGGATGCAGCATGCACCTCTCATGGACTCTTATTATCATCTTACTTTTGTAGTTGCTCCCAAAATCAAACCCAATATGTTCCCTTGAAGAGAGTACAAATAAGTTTTCATAGAAGCTTTGTCAAAGACCATGTCATTTCCAACAAAATGCACATCGCCTACTAACAACTGATTTTTAAGCATAAAATCCATGTCGACGAACCAATTATCATGACCACTAGTACTAGAGAGTTATTGTCAAGTATTATTTTCCATCCTCAAGAAAGAGAGAGATATATAATAAATATTCTTGGTGCAATTTTCTTCTGTCTGAAAGAGGTTTTTGAGGTGGTACAATATCTTCCATACCTTTTTTTAATTTTGTTTGTAAGATTGCTAAGCATGCTCGCCACACGCAATTCACCAACTAGTAGAGGGGACGCTGGTGGGGTGCCACAGGTGGGCAATATCTTCCATACCTAACACACACATGAACGAAAATTGTTGTATTATTTATCTACTACACACTGACTAGTTGCATGAAAAAATCTAAACGAACGGTGCATTTTCACTAATTCGTCAACGGTACACGCATGTACCAATCACTCAAAGTCTTTTACAACATTTCGATTGAAGAAAAAAAGGTAAAATCCACGTGCAAAATCCAAAACAGCCTGAATTGAAAGTAGTTAGGGTTCGGAATATCGCTACAGTAGCGGTTTTCAAAAGAAAAAAAATCAAACAGTAAATCGAATAAACTGGACTGTTTTCGTTTTTGCTACAATAACTAGAGTCAGTTTTCAACGGTTTTACATACCGAGTTGGACCGGTTTGGTCATTAACCGTGGTTACCGACTGGTTTCTACCGGTTTTCAAAACCGTGCCATGAAGTCTCGCTTAGTACGATTGAACAGAGTAGAATCTGGGTCCTGTTACTCCATAATCGAAGTTCCTTTGTCGATTGTCGTATCAGATGTGTCGTACTCGGTACTCGATCGAAATACGGAAAGAGGAAAGAAAAATGAGCATCGCGGGCTGCTCTACTTGGGGATGGACGTGACCCACCCTCTCTTCCTTTTCCTGTTTGTCCGACCACGGAAGCGTGAACGGCACACGGCGTCACGTGCCGCTCGGGCCCACGTGGAAGGGACAGAAAGAGACCGTAGCGTCCTGGGGACAGGCCTGCATGCCTAGCTGGCCCATCGGGGCCCACGCGGCGTGCATGCGTATGTGGCCCATGTCCTACGTACGCTGCACGCTTAGGTTCATTGCATACACTTGCCGTGTCCACGCAACTCGTACGTGTCGTGCACCCCCAACCTACGACCACACGACGGAGAGAAGAGACGTACTGCACCACACGACGGAGAGAAGAGACGTACTGCACATGCCCGCGGATTGCAGAGACGTATGAAACACACGCTATGGCTTAGCTAGATGACGCGCGTGCTCGCCTAGTGGACACAACAGCCTTTGCTCACAGCTGTGCTAAACCGGTCAGGAACTGAAACCGGTCAGCAGCCTAGTGGTCACAGCCTCACAGCTATAAACAATTTTTAATACTATGATGATGGTGAGTTCTTCGTGAGCAAGCAAAGCAGAAGTGATCAAGGGGTACAAGTGAAAAAGAATCATAAAAATAGGAGTGCACAGAAGAAAATGTTTTAACCATGCTTTTTTCTCCGAAAACAACAACAGAAATTACCGGAAATCCACAGTGCATGAACTGAGATTGTGTCAAATTACCGGAAATCCACAGTGCATGAACTGAAATCCACAGTGCGGAAAGGAAGGGCACAAACAGGAAGGGACCCCAGGATTGAGAACAAGATCCCTGTTAACGTCCAGAGAGCATATGCATATTCCGCTAAAAAAAAAAGTCGTGGGATTGATTTGGTGTAAGTGTGTGAAACATATGTGTGTGTGATGTCTCAAAAGAAATGGACAGAACAAAAGAAGCTTCTACTTCCATTTCTTTATTTTTCGGAACAAAAATTATTTGACACTGTTTTTTCTCCATAAAAATGTCATTGACTACAAATTACGACATATAACCATTTTTTCATGTTAACGGTTTCATGTGATCCCTAGAGAAATATTTCATCGAGAATATTCTAGTAAAATATTTTGTCAATTTTAATTCATCCGTTGTACCAATGTTTCGACATTACCTTGGCTATCTAATAATGATCATGCAGCTGTACATGTCTCATGTGGTATACGGATCCTTTTCACAGAGCATGCCTCCAAGCAATGCAAACCTCTCAGGTATTGGCACCACTCAAAGAACTTTCAAAATAGAGAAATTCTATGGTGCTTGGAGTTAATTGTAACTGTTCGTTTGGTCAGATCTAATGATTAGAAATAGGGAGAAACCTAGTAAAAGGAACTTTAAGTTGTGGACCGGAACCACAAATGAGTGGGCCATGTACTTATATTTTTCTTTCACAAAAATAAAGAGAAGGGTACTCTAGTATTTTCAGTTCTGAGGTTATCTTTCATCTTTTCTCTCTCTATTCCTTCTGATCAATCACGACGGTTACCAGTACGATGAAGCCGTGAGGCAGTAGCGGATCATCGGAACAAAAAACGAATGAGCCGTAGCAGTGTCCCTGCTGAATAGCAGTGAGAGTAACACCACCGGCGTTACGACAGATGCATGCGGCAGAACACGGTCGAGGCTCTCGCAAGGCTTCAATCTGGACTGGGGCAGCCCAGCCTTGCTATTCTTTTTTTTTTTTGAACCTCTCATTCCTGATTACAAATGTAGTATCTGTTCGTGTACATTCAAAGAGATACAACCCACTTAAACACATACGAAGACCCCTACATCTATACTCAGAAACACAAACGCGTCCCTCAAGAGGAAAAAGCACGACTGTCACCACGCGAAAAGAGGTATCAGAAAAACCAAAGTCCAAACACATTACAGAAGATAGCTGGCATTAAAGCAAGAGACCCTAAGGAGCCCCCAGCTCCGACGCCCGCATGACGCGGTACCAAGCGCCAAAGCCGCCGATGGACAACGCGCCGCAGACCGCCATCGCCGTCGCCTATCACGCCGCCAACCGCCACAGCTCCGACGTCGCTCAACACGCCAGCTGCTCGCCGAAGCTTGAACACCAACCGCTCCTCTGTAATCCTGGACGAGCTCTCTTGAAAAAAGGACCCAGAAGGATCCCAACTCCACAAAGCCTGACAGCGGCGCCCGAGAGCAACTCACCGCCGACACGGAGAAGGCTCGGGAGAAATTATTCCAAGACGCGCTAGTGCCTCCGCATCACCGGCACATCAGGACAGAGTTCACGACCGCCGACCACACGTCGTCGATCGGAACAGAACCCGCCAAGCATCACTGACCACTAGACTCCGTCAGTGACGCCGGCACAAAAATCTCCGTCCTTGGACGCCGGAGAAGACGTTGAAGAACATCGCCACCAGCGAGACAACAAGGGCGGAGCAAAAAGACTCCTCAACAGGAGAAACAAACTGCCACCGCAAATCTCACCGACAACAGATTCACAGGCGCAAAAAAATCCTCGTCGCCGTCGGGCTCGCTACGCCCGAGCGCCATCACCGGGCCGCGCAGGAGCGCCGCCCCCGCGCCACCGCCGCGCAAGAGCGCCGCGGACGCGCCTGGCCGCGCAGGAGCGCCGCCGCCGCGCCGCCCCTGCCGCGAATGGAGCTCCGCCGAAGACGAGGAACAGCTAACCCTAACCCTAAGCTACATAACCTAAGGAAACTAAGGAAAGGTATGTACACCGGACGACGATTTCCCAACTTCTGCTCATCAGCGGTGCCGTCCCGGCCGCCGGAACGAGAAGAAGCCGGCGAAATCGCCGCCGGAACAAGAAATCGCCTTCGGGTCGCCTCTGTCTACTGTAGCGCTGGTTGGAGGCTTCGCGAAGGTGGCATCTCATCAACTCCTCAGCCTTGCTATTCGATCTGCCGCTGTTGGAGTTCATCATGATAAGGAATCAATTTCTCTCCTTTTTCATTCTCTACACATTCATGAGGTTGAAGATTTATCATTACTATTCTGCAGCAAAAATAGTTGTTCGATTAGGACTTGCTCTGAGTCAGGGCTTATGATGCGGAAGGTGATTAACTGAGGGCAATTACGAAACTAACCCTGTTTAGGATAAACTACTTTCCCAATTAACCGTATCAGCATCAACGGCTCCTAGAAATCTGTAGGAGAGGAGCCTGTGGTTCCTTTCAAGCACCTTAGCAAAGCTCTTCAAAATATTATGATTAGTAATAGAGGCTGGGATATAAGTAATATATTCCCTTTTCTAAAAAAAAAGCTTTGGACAAAAACAAAATCTGCAATTCTTCTTTATTGAAAAAATAGTAATGTGAAGGTATATGTTGTTAGGCATGGAAACAGGCCTTTAATTTAGTTAGGCAGAGATCGGCCAGCATGCAGATGACACTACAGATCGATGCGTGTTATCTAATCTTGTCGATCTCTCATATACATCCTCTTGGGTGAAGGACACGATCAGACAAGTTAGGTGCCAGTATTGGGCAAGTGTACTACTCCTGCACACGTGTGAGACCGTCTCAACGCGGAGCACCCTATAGTGCGCCTAAAAGCTTCAGCTCCTAAGCATATCTTTTGTTTTTTCCTTCGGCTTGATAAATGATGAGTTGAAATCAAAGGCGTGTTGACTGCGTGAGTCATGCCTAACCCGAAAGCTGTTCCGGCGACCTGCCAGGTAGCAGCAAACGGCAACAGCACGACCCCAAAGGAAAAAAAGTGAGGGTCAGAAGAAATATGCGTGTCAAATTTTGATACTTGTACCCATCATGAAAGCAAAGCGGAGAGGAAAAGATGATTGAGCACCCAACAAGGGGATAACCATAACAGAGATTTATAAGTAGGTACATAAATAAATGGGAAAAGGTAATTGTAAGACTAATGAAAAGTTTAAACAAAACAAAAAAGTCCTAATACCAGTTTCTTGTTAGATCAAGAACACATACACTTAATTATTATGTGATCGTATACCCATATACTCATTCATTGGTATCTAGCTGGATGGACAGTTGTATATATTGACGTATTGATGAAAATACAGTTGTATGCATTATTTGGCATTTAATCGATACATGACCATATGCTTCTAGAAGCATGGAATGGGCATGATGCTATAGGATTTTCATATAATGTTCGTATCATATATCACATGTCGGCAGGTTGGGAAAATCTCTGCACATGCCACCAAATCACAATATACTCGTATTTTAATTAGTATCACACTACAGCTAGAAACTTATGAGTAATTAATTAGCTAGACTACATTTGGGCATGTAGCTAGATAAATGTCTACGTGGCACATGCATGTTCATGGCACTAAGAGAATTAACAAGAAAGCACAGTGCTAGGGGAATAAACTGGAATATATTCAGGAATTGATTTGTTAAAGAACTCCATGACTTCAGCGCAGTAGTGGATGCTAATTTACTTGCTGATTATCCTTAAGGCATCTCATATATATAAAAGGAATGCATTCACCAAACATCTACTAAGTTTTTTCTGATATAGATTCTTAAGGTACTTTGAGTGCTACTTATTTTTTCTTAAAAAGTACATCTGGTTGGAGTTTGGATCGAAGATGCTACGTACACCACTACGGACACTATGACACATGCTTAAATTAGAGTTGACAAGGACATGGGGAACATCCTTGGGAGGAAAGAGCATATATGCATGCATATGGGGAACTAACTGAAAAATCGACAGAGAACAAATGCCCGATGCAACATCGCATAAAAGAATGATTTTGGCGAGAAAAGTCAAAATCTTTAATAAGAAGAAACTCCTAATTGAGAATATTCCCTTTTCCATAAAGTTTTAAATTTGATTGATATATATACCATGTCTCAACACAATGTTCCCAGTTAAATAAAGTCGCCTAATTGATATGGGCACCGGGTTGTTCCTTTTGCAAATCCTCCAATATAACAAAAAGAGACACAATGCAAGATCACTTAGTGCAACAAGTAAATGAATATAGGAATAAACCAATCATTTGAAAGGAAAAGAGCTGACAAGTCCTATGTATTTGATCATCAATGAGATTCCTCTCTTGTTGCTTTGGATTAGTTTTGCAGTTTGCACAAATGATTAGTTGACACCTGAACAAATTGAAGAGATGGGGCAACAGACCAATAACACAAGGCGGCAGCAAGCTCTAGTAACTAGCTAGCTTTCTAAAAGTTCCTCCTCAAAGAAATTAACTAGAAATGAACAAAAGAAGATCATTGTGAAGGAAAAAAAAAAAGGCAAAGAGGAAATGCTTATGTTCCCAGCAAAAATCACCGCTGACACTTACCCCCCATATTGCATGCATATTCGTTCCTGAAATATGCAGCCCATCCATCGATCCACTTGAACTGGATTTTGATCCGATCCTCGCACCGCATCATCGTCGAGTTTGCAACTTGCATGATGCAATGCATGCATATCCCGGCTAGCTCGCCATTGCGCCAGCTCGATCGTCGTCACGCGTCTTTATTCTTGTGCTCCCCGCCGTACGGCCCGCTGGGCGACGACGCCGTGGTCGAGGACGATGGCGTGGACTGCGCGGCCGCGCCGCCCGACGAGGACATCGCCGGCGACGCCGACGCCGAGCCGCCGGGCCGGATGAGCTGCTGCGTCGAGAAATCGAGTATCTGCGGCGCCGACGACGGGAACGAGGAGGCGGCGCCGAACGGCAGCATGTTGACGCCGCCGCGAGCACCGGCGCCGCCCATCATCATGAAGTGCGCCTGCTGCTGCTGGTGGCGAGCCTCGCCGCCCTGCAGCAGCTGCGCGTACTGCATCAGGTCCGGGTACGGCACCACGGTCTGCTGCTGCTGGTAATGCTGCTGGTGCTGGTGCGGCGGCGGCGGCGGCATTGCCAGCGGACCCCCGTCGCCGACGCCGGTGCGTGGCCGTGGCGGCGGTCGGGGATGCCGCGGGTGACGACGAAGCCGAGGTCGGTGCGGCCCTGGACGCGCTCCGGGAAGTTGAGCTTGGCCTTGGTGCCCTTGAACCGGAGCGCGGCCTCGTCGTAGGCGACGGCCGCGTCCTCCGCCGTGTCGAAGGTGCCCAGCCACACCCGCGCCGCCTTCTTCGGGTCCCGAATCTCCGCCGCCCACTTCCCCCACGGACGCTGCCTCACGCCTCGGTAGTGACGCCGCCGCCCTGCCGTTTAGATGAACACACATGTCCTTAATTATCAACATATATTGGGACGCGCATGTGTCCCTGCTGCTGCTAAATTAATCCCGATGTGTGTTTATCTATCTACTATCCAACCAACCCGTTTCGTCAGAGCTCACGTCTTCTCTTCGTACGCGGGTACTACGTACTGCCATAAAATATTCGTCGATCGGCAACTCAGGCATAGTTATTAGCGTATCTTCGTGCATGATACTGGCGAGCTCTTGTACTTTATCGAGGGTTCAGTAACAACCCACGGATTATTACACGCAGCTGCGTGCTTGC
>RWGY01000031.1:12755547-12849093 GCA_007726485.1 Eragrostis curvula
ACAACTCTCGTCTCTGCAGTTCGACTCTCTTGACACTGACAGACTGACTTGCATAGGACCAACTCTCTGCTACGCATGGAAGTCAAAGCATCCACGCTATCCGGAAACAGTAAGTAATTATGCATTTCAGTCTTCATTGAATTTCTTTTACAGAACAATATGATCAATGGCTACATTTGCTATTATAAACACAATAGAGTGACATGTCTCTCTGGTATCGGCCAACTATTTGCATGTCACTTGTGACGGTTCACGTAATATTATTTTCTCTGTTCTCCTTTCAGGGTTGCAGTGGTTACAGGAGGGAACAAAGGAATCGGTTTAGAAATATGCAGGCAGCTGGCTTCCAACGGAGTTACGGTAGTATTGACAGCGAGGGACGAGAGAGAGGGGCGTTGAAGCAGTCAACGCCCTTAAAACTCAAGGGCTGTCCAACGTCGTATTTCATCAATTGGAGGTCGGCGATCGCTCGAGCGCTGCACGCTTAGCTGGTTTTATAAGGCAGAAGTTTGGCAAGCTGGATATTCTGGTATGTTTTTTTCTGTCAGGACACATGAAGCTTGTGATAGAAGCGATAAGCGGGGAGGTGTTAGCTGTTGATCCCAACATCATTTATAGCTTGAGGTTTGATGCTTCGCAGGTGAACAATGCAGGAATTGTTGGTACGGTAACGGAGGTTAGCGACCCGGAGTCTTTCCAGAGAAAGGTGTATGATTGCAGTATTGGACAGATATTCACCCAAACAAATATGATTGCGAGTGAAATGTTAATTGTCTTTTTTAGAGCTCTGACGGTGAAACGTAGCATAATTTTTGTTGCATGTGGAAATAGCTTGCTGAACTGGATGGCATGGAAAAACTTGAATGGATCAAGAAGCACACCATAGAGCCTTACGAGAAGGCAGAAAATGCTTAAAGACGAACTATCATGGCACCAAAAATGTCACCGAAGAACTTCTTCCTTTACTTCAATATTCACGACATGGAAGGATTGTTATCATATCATCTCACTTTGGACTACTCAGGGTAAATGCCTTTAAGAAATCGCACATAGCATGCTAGAAAAAGTTATAAACATAAAGTAAAATACAATATTTGCATCTTACAACAAAAGATAAAATCACTAATCGTTCTGTAATGCTCCAGTTTCTCAGTGGCGAGGACCTTAAACAGGAGCTGAACAGCATTGAAAACCTAACCAAAGAGAGATTGGATGATTTGTCAGAATTATTCCTCAAGGACTTCAGGAATGGTCAACTAGAGCCACATGGATGGCCTGCGGAAGGAGTGAGTCCAGCAGCATACACAGTGTCCAAGGCTCTTGCAAACGCCTATTCTAGAATCATTGCAAAGGAGCACGCAACGCTATGTGTAAATTGTGTGCATCCGGCTATGTTAGTACAGACGTCAACTTTCACAGTGGAGATCTCACAGTCGAGGAGGGTGCAAGGGGAGCTCTCATGTTGGCTCTGTTGCCTAAGGGAGGCATGACTGGCACATATTTGGACTGCACAGAGGTCGCATCCTTCGTGTAGTTCCTTAAAAACTATAAATAAGATTATCAGCAGTACGAATCTGTCATAAAAGATTAAAGTTTGAACCTTAAGTTTTACTAGTCCCAACGAAGATAATAGAGCAAGTTTTTGGAGGAAATAATGTAAGCTCAAGATTTATGATATGGAAAACTAGTATGGCTAAAGTTTCTGTGATTCTTTGAATTATTGTACCAGATTTATCAATTTGGTTTCAGTATGCCAATTTCAGTACCTCTCTGTTATGCTCATAGTTCCACAAATAGAACACAAGTACAGTGTTGAAAAACATTTGAAATAGTAAATTATAGCAGATATTAGATGTATCACAACTATGCCCAGACCCCCTCACACCCCGTGAATTTTGCCTCCATATGTGTTCTCAGCAAAACAGAGGCCACCATGTGTAGTTGGACCCCACTTTGCCTAATCCGAGTTATTGCTGCATTACTTCTTTGTGCTGAAATAATCATACGGGACAGGGGTTTTGTTTGTCTAGGACTCTAGGTAAAGTGAAAGTATCTTTTGAAGAGTTTTCTTGACCTTAGCAAAATGGTAGCGTTGAAAAATAAAAAGGCGATCAATCATTCTGCAGGCATAAGATCAGGATGTGGTTTTGTCTCAAGGCATGTTTGCATAGCTCTAGCTCACAAATGCATGGAGATGAGCAGGGGATAAATTGAGGATTCTAGGTGAATAATCTAGTACCTATTTTTTAAAACTACATCGGCTTTATGGAGATAAATTTAGTTGTTGATAGATCGACAATTCATCTATCTAATGAGTTCAAAAATGATACAATTCCATCAAATTTACTGATCTTTTGTGCTAGCTAGGTATTGAAACGGACAACATTGTGACATGAAGATAGTGTGTAATCATTAGTGTATTATTATGCGCCTTTTGTGCCCGATAATGAATTTCATGTCAATGCTGTAAGAACAAATACAAAGGCAATTTCCCCATTTTGAGTGTTTAAACTTTTGTACTGTCTGGACTGAAAAATTTCTTTAGACTGTCTATTGAAAGATAAAATTTAGTGTTTGTGATTCTCTTAGAGATAGACCATGTACGGCTGTGCTCTTGCATGTAAGCACGGTGGATTTGCTGTAATCCTCCTAATTGTATCCAAGTAATAGATCAACAGTTTGTTGTACGCCACAGCACGGCGATTCATCGCCTCCGCCCAGCGCAACACCAGCGCGCTCTCCGCCCACCCCTGTTTTTTCCCATCCGTGTGGTTCTCTCGCGCCCATGCTATTTCGGTCCAGCCCATGGTATTGTACGACTACACCGGAGCCCTTCTTCCTGCTTCTAGTCGATGCGCCGCTCCCTTGGCGCCGGTGCGCCGCCGCTGGCTTTCCTTCCTGGTTCCTGCTACGCTGATGTGTGCCCCTCCTAGCTAAATGATGTGGAGGACTCCAGATCTGGTAAGGCCGCCGCCATTTGTTATAGTGCTGCCCTCAATTTTCTTGTCTCAATTAGGGCATCCTTCCTCCTGTTCTCACCATGCGCCGCCGTTTTCATGCCCTCCGGCGCTCCTTGCCATGGAACATTCGATTTTGAGGTGGAACAATTGGTTTTGTGTAACACCCTGTGTTTTCCCATGTCCAAAAACCACTAAAAATTTAAACTTTTTCGAATTCAACAAATGCAAATCAAATGGTATACAAGTTGCACATCAAAATGACATTTTCGAATTTTAACTGTGCATATTTGGATTTTTTTCCTGAGTTTATTTATGTGTTTGGTCGCTGTTTGTCTTTGGTGAAATTTGAATTTCATTCAAATTTGCTCGGGTTAATTCCTAGAAAAGTTCAAACAATATCTTCCCGCCTGGGCCGCCCTCTCCCCTTTCCTTCCCGCGGCCCAGCTCCTCCCATCCTCTCTTCCCTTCCGCGCAGGCCGAGCAGGCCGGCAGGCCCAGAAGCGCGCGCAAAGCCCAGCTGGCCCGATCGCCCCGCGCCAGCCCGCGCAGCCCATCCCCTTTCCTCCTGTCGCTGATGAACGGGCCCCGCCGTCGTCACCCTCCTCGGACCGCCGGACCGAGCGCGGCTCGCCGCCGTGGTACGGTGGCGCGGACGCCAGCGCACGCGCGCGCGGCGCCTTAAACGCGCCCGCGCCACTATTCGCCGGCGAACAGGGCATCTCGCACCCTATTCGCCCGCGGCGCCACGCCTCCTCGCCGTACCCTGCGCAGCGTCCTCCGCCGCAGACGCGCAATTACTTCGGCGAGCAATGCCATTGCGAGGAAGCTTCCTTCCCCGCCGCGGCTATAAGAGGAGCGCCCCCTCTCCTTCACGCACACGCTCCCCACTCACTTCCGCCTCGTTTCCACTTGCTCCGAGCTCGAGCTCTCGGTTTTCCCCTTCGTCGTCCTCAAGTCCGGCAACTACTCCGGCGAGCTCTCCGCGGCCAACCAGTCAAGCCCGCTCCCCTTGTCCTCTTCCATCGGCCTCCTCGTCAACTCACTGACCCTCTCCTACCTGCCCTTTTTGCAGTTGAGGCGAGGAAGATGGAGTGCACGGGCGGCTAGGGTTCCGACCACCGCAAGCTCGTCGACGTCAGGACTCCGACCACCCCCGACGCCACCGAGCCCACCGTGAGCACCACCATTCCCTCCTGGTTCTGTTGCGTAGTTCAATTTAGCTTCACGCCCACACAAGCACCCTCCGCACCGAGCTCCGGCGACTGCGCCGCCCTCGCTCCCAACTCCGGCCACCGTGGCAGCGCCACGGGCCCCGCCGAGCTCACCAACCGCACTCGCACACTCACGCGCACCTCACTGGCCTCACACATTTGAGCTTCACCTCGCGCACCGCTCACCTCACCGCGCGCCACCCTCCGCCGCCGCTCGACATCGTCGCCGGCAGGCCTTCCGGCCGCGCCTCGTCCCGACGAGGGGCGCGCTGCACTCCGCACGCTCGCGCGCACGCGAACGACCACACACGCGCGTGAGAAACCCACTCCCGCGCGCGCTACACTCCGCTCACCGCCGCGCCGCCGTACTCCGGCGAGCGCGCGCCGCCACCTCGCTGGCCCTCGACGTCGACACCACCCACCATCACGTTCGCCGTCGCGCGTAGGGTAGAATGGTCCCAGCCGCGTCGCCGTTTGAGCACTGTGGACGCCGGCGGCGAGTTTTCCGGCGAGGCGCCGCCGCGCGCCCTGCTGCTCCGGCGTCGTCGACTGCGTCGCGCCGCCGTCCGACGTGGCGTGCCACGTCGACGCCCGGGCCCGCGACGACCTGGTCGCCCCCTGCACAGTCAGCACGCGTCCACGCGTGCGGTGCACCGTGGACCGCAGAAACGTGCGCACTCGGTCCACCGAGCCAGTGGACTTGGTCCACAGAACAGTGGCCAGCAGCGGACCCGCCTCCGCGGTCCCACCTGTCGGCCTCTCATGCGCCCTGTTTTTGCTACGGCCACACGCAGAATGCACACAGAATCATTTTCTAGCACTTTTCCTTCAACAGAAAAATCCCGTAAAATTTCTAAAAATAGTATTTAGTGTCCTAAGCTTATTTCAGCCTTTGTTTACTTCTGGATAATTAGGATTTACCTTTTGCTAATTATTTAGCTTAAATCCTATTTATCTTTCCATTGAAAATCTTGCAAAATTCATAACTTATTCATTTGAACTCCAAATTTGATGAATCTTTCGCCAAAATTCATCAAATGTTGAGATCTATCTGTGGGAATCAGTACCACCCACTGTTGTCCCCTGTTTGGCTCTTATTTGGATTTATTTGCTTGTTAGCTAAATTGTTTGATCGCTAGATTAATTCGATCGTCGTTTAATTGCTTTAAATAGAGGATCAAGTTTGTGAGGAAGGGAACGAGGATCCGGATTACGAGGACTTAGAAGAAGAAGACTTTGGTGAAGGCAAGTTCTAACCCCTTGATCATGTTGTTCCTATGTTTGCAAATAGTCCTATTTAGAGCTTATTTTGGAAATAACTTGCATGATGTTTAAATGTGCTTTAAATGCTAGATTGTCCTATGATTGATGATTGCCATGCCTTGTTAATTGGTATCCACTGCCTTGTTAGCCTTAGGATTCACTGTCATTAATTCTTTAATGATATGATGATATGCTATGCTGCTTAAGATCTGTTACCATGTGTACTTAATTAATTTTGCTATATACATGCTTTTGGTGTAAAATGTGTGTGTGATTGGTGGAGTGCGTGTGAATATGAATTTGGGGTGGTAATATAATAGTGATAATTGTGCAACCCATAGTGGGGATATTCTTTGGCGGGAGCAAGCGAGGTAGTCCTTGGTGGGAAGGGCTATCTCTGGGATGCGAGTCCTCCCTCGAGGATAGCTATTGGAGATGCTTGCTTCGGTCGTATAAGGACCGGTTCATGTGCCGCCTGGCCTAGCACCCTTCGTACAACCACATGCCTTGAATGGGAAAGGTTTGGAACCACACCCTACTATAGTGTTCACCCGGTACCCACCTGGAGGGCAGAAGATTGCAACGGAAGCCAGGAGAAGACCCGAAGCAGTGAGCGTCGTGGTCCGGCATATGGTGTTCTTACAGGCCTTTCTACTTGATGGTGATATTGTGAAGCCCCTGGTTGGAGTATTTCCGTGGTGGTGCCGTGGTGACACCAAGTAGGTACGGGACCATTAGTATGCCAGCCCAACCTATGACGATGGGGAGGACTGGTGTACCTTGTGGGGAAACGTGTACAACCTCTGCAGAGTATAAAATCTATCATGATAGCCGTGTTCCACGGTAATGGACAATGCGAAAGCTTGTGCCACACAATGATTAGTATAACGGTGTGAGTTAATCCCTTGGTGTGTTTTTGGAATACTCCGGTGTGGAACCGTGAGCTGGTTTCCTGCCAGCATTAAAATGTGGGAACTGGCGGGATGGACTTTGTCTCCCCCAGGGCCAAACAACCCCATTAATCCCAATGATAATCATGATTAGTAGTTTGCGAACCGCTTTGTTTTACAAATAAACCCCTGCATAAAACTGGCTTTCCGCCTAAACACTAAACCCTCAGCCTATCCTTTGATGATATCCTTGCATGCTTATACCCCTTGCTGTTAGGACTTGCTGAGTACCTTATGTACTCACCCTTGCTTTAATCATTCAGATGAGGAACCTGAGTATCAGGAGGATGGTGATGAAGAGTAGGGTTCCGTCCGCACTCAAGATGCCTGTGTCGGCTTTGCTTCCGTCTTCCGCTGTAGTTGTGTTTAAGTGGTTCTGCCTTTGCAGCCCACTAGCATGATGCTTGATGTAATAAGATGGCCCTTGGCCAGAAGTTGTAAGACCTTTTATGTATGAAGGCTTGTATGAGACTTGGTAATATTTATGTAAGTGATGACTCTGTGATATCATTCTGTGTAAAGTGTATGTATCAGCGTCTGATCCAGGGACTGATACGGTAAGCCCTCATGCTCCAGGAATGGGGTATGACAGAGTGGTATCAGAGCCATACTTGACTGTAGGATGGACCCTAGATTGGATACGATTGTGAGAGAGCGATATTTTATATATAAACTATATTATAAAATTTCTTACAGTGCTGTACTTACTTTACAAAACTATTTTATACCTGTTACTTACCTGTTTTCAACTTTTGTTGGAACAGATGGCGGACCAGCAGCTAGGCACCGAGTGGACTTTCAGCTACCAGACTGGAGTGGCAGGCTTCCCCACTGTCCTGTTTGAGACCTTGCAGAGGTTCGGCTACACCGACCGTCCAGAGTACCGTGCCCGCAGCTTTGTTGAGAGGGGCACTCAGCAGTGCGAGGTGGAGGTGACAGTCCTCCAGCCCCGCGCACGTCCAGACCTGCCACCACTGACAGTGAGAGCTACCGGCGCCCAGTCCCACGACGCCCACCAGCTTGCAGCTCGGAAGACCCTGCTGATCTTCTGCGAGCGCCACGAGCTGGGAGTACGTGGCACCCCTTGCCGCTACTTCCCGCTCTTCGAGTACACTGACCCAGCCTGGGAGTACAGGATGAGTGCAGTACAGGGCGAGGAGGACCCCACCGTTGTAGCGTCCGCTTGGTACCTGATGGCCCTTGACAACCTGTTTGAGGACCAGCAGAGAGAGTACCACTGGAGTATCACCAGAGCAGAGGCAGCAGAGCTCAGAGAGAGGAGTCTCCGTGAGCAGCTTCAGCAGACTCAGACTCAGCTCGCAGAGGCCCAGGCACAGTCTACACAGACAGCTCACGTCCTTGAGACGACTGCGCAGATGTGGGATGAGGATACGCAGAAGCTCACAGATGTTCAGGCCCAGCTTGCGGCAGCTCAGGCTCAGCTTGCAGAGAGGACGACAGAGCTTGAGACCACCAAGAAGCTCTGGAGGGAGGACGCGAAGTACCTCATCAAGACAGTTGACCGTGCTTGGGTGAAGTGCCACAAGTACCACGGAGGACCCCGTCGCAGGTTCACTATGAGGGTCAGAGGACTTCAGTACCACTCGCACTACGCAGCACCGTCAGACTCAGAGTGGTACCCTACTGACAGTGACGACTCTGGAGGAGACAGTGACGACTCTGGAGGTGCAGGACCGTCAGGTGTGGCACAGCTTCCAGCTTCACCAGAGGTCGCACTTGCTCTAGAGCCAGCACCAGAGGTTGAGCCAGCTCCAGCCCCACCAGCAGCTGCACCAGCTCCAGCTTCACCAGCAGTTGCACCAGCTCCAGCTTCACCAGCAGTTGCACCAGCTTCAGCTTCACCAGCAGTTGCACCAGCTCCAGCTTCACCAGCAGTTGCACCAGCTCCAGCCCCAGCTCCAGAGCCGGTGCACGGCTACCTGACAGAGTCAGAGGAGGATCCCATAGAGGACGAGGATGCTGAGATGGCAGAGGGGGACCCTGAGTTTGAGTTGCTAGAGGACCCTCTGCAGGGTGAGGAGGACACTGAGTCGGAGCACGAGATGGACTACCCGACAGACCCCGGCAGTGACTACTCGGACTCGATGGACGAGGACGACTTCCCAGTACTCGAGGGCTACGTCCCTCAGTACATGCTAGAGATGGAGGAGGACGAGGGCCAGGGCGTGGTCAACTTTGCGCCTGTCAGTGACGACCAGCCTGTGGTAGTCGACCCTCCGGCACCACAGCAGCCAGCACCTGCTGACGTCCCGGTTCAGCAGCAGCCAGCACTTGTTGCCGCTCCAGTTCAGCAGCCGCCAGCACTGTTTGCTCCCCCTGTTCAGCAGCAGCCAGCACTACCAGCAGGTCACCAGCTAGCACTGATGGCAGACCCAGCGGCTCAGTTCCCACCTGCACTTGTCGCACTTGGACCACTGTTCCCGTTCCAGCCAGTGCTTGCCGCTCCCCCAGCTCACCTTCAGCCAGCAGCTCCACAGCAGGCGCCAGCACCACAGATGCTCGGAGACATGGACCTCTTCGAGTACTACCAGCTGCTTCGTGCCCACGCCATGGGCGATGACCCCTACGACCTGTACCGTGCTTGGCGCAGGGACCACGGCTACGACCAGTTCTGAGGAGCAGCTACTCCAAAGGGAGTCAGTATCAGTTGCGCTGATGACAGCAGCGCTTGTATCCGTAGTTGTGTAGTCCAGCTGATGTGTGTCGTTGTATCCTAGAGTTCCATGTTGTCGAGTTCTGTTGTTTAGTTGTGCCGTCAAGTCCTCCTGTTAGGACTTGGGTATGTGTGATCGAACTCTGTTATGATGCTTATGTATGCTGTGATGATGTAATGATGCTGGATCTTACTGTTTGTGTGTTAGAAAATCCTGTGACCCTGTCTTGCTACCTTGCTTAAGTTTACCTCAACCTCGACTTACTCTCACCTCCCACCGTCCCCTACCAACTCTACAGATGCCTCCCGCAAGGCAGTCCGCCCGTTTGCGGCAGCGTCGTGAACGTCAAGTTGCGCATGACGAGGATGCCCCAGGTCAGGGCAATGGGCGTGGACGTGGACGTGGAAGAGGCAGAACTAACAACCAACGTGGTAGAGGTGGAGGCAGAATTGAAGGCAACGACCATGAAGATGAGGCAAGCCAGAATAATCAGAACAACCAGGATAACCAGAATGATGAGGTAGGCCAAGGTGAAGGTGGAGGACATCAACAGAATCAAAACCGAGGAGGAGGAAACCAGAACCGTGGCAGAGGTGGACGAGGTGGCGGGCGAGGTGGACGAGATGGACCCTTGCCCAACCCACCTGTCACCGACCTCGTCGCTGTGATGGACAACCAGACCCGGCTGATGGAAGTCATTGCTCAAGGACTGTTGGATCGTACAGCTGGACCCCAGTCCAAGATGTCAGAGTTCATGAGGCTCAGGCCACAGACCTTCGAGAATGCAGAAGAAGATCCCCTGGCAGCAGATGACTGGCTGAGAGGTATTACCAAGAAGCTTCAGGTGGTGCATGCCAATGACAATGAGAAAGTCCTGTTAGCATCGCACCAGCTCATGGGAGCAGCCGCTGAGTGGTGGGACAGCTACCGCGAAGCCGCAGAAAATCCTGATGCTATCACTTGGGATGAATTCCAGGAGGAATTCAGGAGATACCACATTCCTGAGGGTATCATGGAGATGAAGGCAGATGAGTTTCGCTCTCTGAGGCAAGGAGCTATGACTGTGAACCAGTACATCAGGAAGTTCATGAAGCTTGCCCGCTATGCACCTGAGGATATGAACACCGACAAGAAGAAGCAGGACCGCTTCAGGAAGGGACTCAGCCCTAGTCTGAAGATGCAGTTGGTCACCCACATCTATCCAGACTTCAACACCCTGATGAACCGTGCTATCCTGCTAGAAGATGCTCGCTCTCACATAGAGCAAGACAGGAAGCGCAAGTTCAATGCTCAGAAGTTCAAGCAGCAGGAAAGGAACCAGAGGTCCAGGGGCAGTTTTTCTCAGAATCTAGGCACCAGCCAACCATGCAGTACAAGAGCTCAGCATCCCACCAGAATAACGCAGCACCTTCCTACCGCAACCAGAATACCAACAATCAGCAGAGGAGCAATCCCAGCATTGCCCAGCCAGCTCAGAATGAGAAGAGGACTTGCTTTAGGTGCCGTGAGCCAGGGCATATGATTGCCAATTGCCCCTACATGAACCAGAATCAGGCCCCAGCACAGTCTCACCAGCAGAGCAATGCCAGGACTGCAGCGTCAGGAGCCGGACGTGGTGGATCACAAGCCTCGGGACAGCAGCGAAGGAACAATCAGACCTTCGGCCGAGGCAGAGTCAACCACATAGATGCCCAGGAAGCTGAGGAAGCACCAGATGTTGTTCTCGGTGAGTATCTTGTGAACTCAACTCTTGCAACAGTTCTGTTTGATTCTGGAGCTTCGCATTCCTTCATATCTTCAAAGTTTGTTGCTGCACATGGTTTTCCGACTGTTTTGCTCAAACAACCACTGATAACTCGCTCTCCTGGAGCGGAAATCAAGTGTTTGTTGGGATGTCCCCGGGTTAAACTTCTTTTAAGTGGGGTAGTATTCCTGGCAAACTTAATAGTTCTCCAGTCTGCCGGAATAGATGTTATCCTCGGAATGGACTGGCTAAGTAAACATCAAGGCAATATAGCCTGTGATACTAGAAGAGTGTCTCTAGTGAATCACCAAGGTATCAAAGTTGAATGTGAGCCGAGAAGCGCAAAAGCCACACCCATGGTATGCAATCTGGAAGCCACACCCCTGGAGGAAGTGCCAGTAGTCTGTGAGTACCCAGATGTCTTTCCAGATGAGCTACCCGGAATGCCACCTGACCGGGATATAGAGTTCATCATCGAACTAATCCCTGGAACTTCACCAATAGCAAAGAGACCTTACAGGATGGCAGCAAATGAATTGGCAGAGTTGAAAGAGCAGATAGCTGAGTTACAGGAGAAAGGTTTCATAAGACCAAGTTCTTCCCCGTGGGGATCACCTGTTCTCTTTGTCAAGAAGAAGGATGGTAGTATGAGAATGTGCATCGACTACCGCTCACTCAATGAAGTTACCATCAAGAACAAGTACCCACTCCCCAGGATCGATGACTTGTTTGATCAGCTGAAGGGAGCCAAGTTCTTCTCCAAGATTGACTTGAGATCCGGGTACTATCAGCTGAAGATTCGAGAAGGAGATATACTCAAGACAGCTTTTGTCACCCGTTATGGACAGTATGAGTTCACAGTGATGCCTTTTGGACTCACCAATGCCCCAGCTTACTTCATGAATCTAATGAATAAGGTATTCATGGAAGAGTTAGACAAGTTCGTCGTGGTCTTCATTGACGACATCTTGATCTACTCAAAGAGTGCAGAAGAACATGAGCAACATTTGAGGATTGTTCTTGAGAAGCTAAGAGCACACGAGCTTTATGCCAAGTTCAGCAAGTGTGAATTTTGGTTGGAAAAGGTAGCCTTCCTCGGTCATATCCTGACAGCTGAAGGAGTTGCAGTGGACCCAGCGAAGGTTGAAGCAGTGACAGAATGGAAGCAACCCACCAATGTGTTTGAGATCAGAAGTTTCCTCGGTTTGGCAGGCTACTACCGCAGATTCATAGAAGGATTCTCCAAGCTAGCCAGGCCAATGACAGCTCTGACTCAGAAAGGAAAAGAGTTCAAGTGGACAGAAGCATGTGAGAATAGTTTCCAGGAGTTGAAGAGAAGGCTGACAACAGCCCCAGTGCTAACCCTACCTGATATTCATCGAGATTTTGTCGTATACTGCGACGCATCTCGACAAGGTTTGGGTTGTGTTTTAATGCAAGATGGTCGAGTTGTGGCATATGCATCAAGGCAACTAAAGGTTCATGAGCAGAACTACCCAACACATGACCTGGAGTTAGCAGCTGTTGTTCATGCTCTGAAGATCTGGAGGCACTATCTGATAGGGAATAAGTGTGAGATCTTCACAGATCACAAGAGTTTGAAGTATATCTTCACTCAGGCAGATCTTAATCTCAGGCAGAGAAGATGGTTGGAGTTGATCAAGGACTACAACCTGGATATACAGTATCACCCTGGAAAGGCCAATGTGGTTGCAGATGCGCTTAGTCGCAAATCTCACTGCAATAGTATCAAGTTGCATAAGAAGAGACCTGAGTTACTGGCAGAATTCAAGCAGCTAAACCTGCACTTCACACGGGCGAGTCAGGAAGATGCTCTGTGTGTGAAGCCAACCTTGGAAGATCAGATCCGAACAGCTCAAGTGGACGATGATGGAATATGTGACATCAAAGCTAAAACTGGGGAAGATAAAGCCCCTGGTTTTAGGGTTGATGATCAAGGCACGTTGTGGTACAAGGATCGAATCTGTGTACCCGAGAACGGTGGATACCGGCAGCTTATCATGGATGAAGCCCATAACTCCGCTTATTCCATCCACCCAGGAAGTACCAAGATGTACGTGGATCTGAAACAGAAGTACTGGTGGACTGGAATGAAGAAAGACATAGCAGAGTTTGTTGCTCGATGTGATATCTGCAGCAGAGTCAAGGCAGAACATCAGAGACCCGCAGGACTGTTACAGCCACTGCATGTTCCCGTATGGAAATGGGATGAAATCAGTATGGACTTCATTGTGGGGTTACCCCGTACTCAGAAAGGGAATGACTCAATATGGGTCATAGTAGACCGTCTGACGAAAGTTGCACACTTCATACCTGTAAAGACAGTCTACAGAGGTGACAAGTATGCTCAGTTGTATGTGGACCACATACTCAAGCTACACGGAGTTCCAAGCAGAATAATATCTGATCGAGGTTCACAGTTCACCTCAAAATTCTGGAAGAGCCTGCATGGGTTACTAAAAACCAAGCTGGATTATAGCTCAGCCTTTCACCCCCAGACAGATGGTCAGACAGAAAGAGTCAACCAAATCCTGGAGGATATGCTGAGAGCATGTGTACTAGCTCATGGAAAAGACTGGGAGAAAAGTCTTTCCTTTGCAGAGTTCTCGTACAACAACAGTTACCAGGCCAGCCTACAGATGTCACCCTTTGAAGCCCTGTATGGCAGAAAGTGCAGAACCCCGCTGATGTGGTCAGAAGTCGGAGAGCGATCTTTCTTTGGCCCGGCACTCATCCGAGATGCCGAAGAGAAAGTAGCTCTGATCAGAGAAAATCTGAAAGCAGCCCAGAGCAGACAGAAGAGCTATGCAGACACCAGACGCAGAGATCTGAGTTTCGAAGAGGGAGATTTTGTATATCTCAAAGTGTCCCCAATACGAGGTACCAAAAGGTTCAGAGTCCGAGGAAAGTTGGCACCCAGATATATCGGACCCTTCAAGGTACTCAAGAAGATAGGAGCCGTGGCTTATCGCCTCGAGCTCCCGGAAGAGATGGCAGACGTCCACAATGTGTTCCATGTGTCACAGCTCAAGAAATGTCTGCGAGTCCCAGAGGAAAGAGTTCCGGCAGAAGTGTTGGATTTGCAGCCAGACCTTCGTTATCAGGAGAGGCCTATCAAGATTTTGGATGTTGCTACTCGGTTAACGAGACGGAATGCCATACGGTTTTGCCGAGTGCAATGGAGTAACCACACGGAAGCAGAGGCTACATGGGAACGTGAGGATGATCTCAAGAAGGAGTTCCCCTACCTGTTCGAGGAAGAGCTGGAATCTCGAGGACGAGATTCTGTTTAAGTGGGGTAGGTTTGTAACACCCTGTGTTTTCCCATGTCCAAAAACCACTAAAAATTTAAACTTTTTCGAATTCAAACAAATGCAAATCAAATGGTATACAAGTTGCACATCAAAATGACATTTTCGAATTTTAACTGTGCATCAAACACCACCATGTGCATATTTGGATTTTCCTGAGTTTATTTATGTGTTTGGTCGCTGTTTGTCTTTTGGCGAAATTTGAATTTCATTCAAATTTGCCTCGGGTTAATTCCCAGAAAAGTTCAAACAATATCTTCCCGCCTGGGCCGCCCTCTCCCCTTTCCTTCCCGCGGCCCAGCTCCTCCCATTCCTCTCTTCCCTTCCGCGCAGGCCGAGCAGGCCGGCAGGCCCAGAAGCGCGCGCAAAGCCCAGCTGGCCCGATCGCCCCGCGCCAGCCCGCGCAGCCCATCCCCTTTCCTCCTGTCGCTGATGAACGGGCCCCGCCGTCGTCACCCTCCTCGGACCGCCGGACCGAGCGCGGCTCGCCGCCGTGGTACGGTGGCGCGGACGCCAGCGCACGCGCGCGCGGCGCCTTAAACGCGCCCGCGCCACTATTCGCCGGCGAACAGGGCATCTCGCACCCCATTCGCCCGCGGCGCCACGCCTCCTCGCCGTACCCTGCGCAGCGTCCTCCGCCGCAGACGCGCAATTACTCCGGCGAGCAATGCCGTTGCGAGGAAGCTTCCTTCCCCGCCGCGGCTATAAGAGGAGCGCCCCCTCTCCTTCACGCACACGCTCCCCACTCACTTCCGCCTCGTTTCCACTTGCTCCGAGCTCGAGCTCTCGGTTTTCCCCTTCGTCGTCCTCAAGTCCGGCAACTACTCCGGCGAGCTCTCCGCGGCCAACCAGTCAAGCCCGCTCCCCTTGTCCTCTTCCATCGGCCTCCTCGTCAACTCACTGACCCTCTCCTACCTGCCCTTTTTGCAGTTGAGGCGAGGAAGATGGAGTGCACGGGCGGCTAGGGTTCCGACCACCGCAAGCTCGTCGACGTCAGGACTCCGACCACCCCCGACGCCACCGAGCCCACCGTGAGCACCACCATTCCCTCCTGGTTCTGTTGCGTAGTTCAATTTAGCTTCACGCCCACACAAGCACCCTCCGCACCGAGCTCCGGCGACTGCGCCGCCCTCGCTCCCAACTCCGGCCACCGTGGCAGCGCCACAGGCCCCGCCGAGCTCACCAACCGCACTCGCACACTCACGCGCACCTCACTGGCCTCACACATTTGAGCTTCACCTCGCGCACCGCTCACCTCACCGCGCGCCACCCTCCGCCGCCGCTCGACATCGTCGCCGGCAGGCCTTCCGGCCGCGCCTCGTCCCGACGAGGGGCGCGCTGCACTCCGCACGCTCGCGCGCACGCGAACGACCACACACGCGCGTGAGAAACCCACTCCCGCGCGCGCTACACTCCGCTCACCGCCGCGCCGCCGTACTCCGGCGAGCGCGCGCCGCCACCTCGCTGGCCCTCGACGTCGACACCACCCACCATCACGTTCGCCGTCGCGCGTAGGGTAGAATGGTCCCAGCCGCGTCGCCGTTTGAGCACTGTGGACGCCGGCGGCGAGTTTTCCGGCGAGGCGCCGCCGCGCGCCCTGCTGCTCCGGCGTCGTCGACTGCGTCGCGCCGCCGTCCGACGTGGCGTGCCACGTCGACGCCCGGGCCCGCGACGACCTGGTCGCCCCCTGCACAGTCAGCACGCGTCCACGCGTGCGGTGCACCGTGGACCGCAGAAACGTGCGCACTCGGTCCACCGAGCCAGTGGACTTGGTCCACAGAACAGTGGCCAGCAGCGGACCCGCCTCCGCGGTCCCACCTGTCGGCCTCTCATGCGCCCTGTTTTTGCTACGGCCACACGCAGAATGCACACAGAATCATTTTCTAGCACTTTTCCTTCAACAAAAAAATCCCGTAAAATTTCTAAAAATAGTATTTAGTGTCCTAAGCTTATTTCAGCCTTTGTTTACTTCTGGATAATTAGGATTTACCTTTTGCTAATTATTTAGCTTAAATCCTATTTATCTTTCCATTGAAAATCTTGCAAAATTCATAACTTATTCATTTGAACTCCAAATTTGATGAATCTTTCGCCAAAATTCATCAAATGTTGAGATCTATCTGTGGGAATCAGTACCACCCACTGTTGTCCCCTGTTTGGCTCTTATTTGGATTTATTTGCTTGTTAGCTAAATTGTTTGATCGCTAGATTAATTCGATCGTCGTTTAATTGCTTTAAATAGAGGATCAAGTTTGTGAGGAAGGGAACGAGGATCCGGATTACGAGGACTTAGAAGAAGAAGACTTTGGTGAAGGCAAGTTCTAACCCCTTGATCATGTTGTTCCTATGTTTGCAAATAGTCCTATTTAGAGCTTATTTTGGAAATAACTTGCATGATGTTTAAATGTGCTTTAAATGCTAGATTGTCCTATGATTGATGATTGTCATGCCTTGTTAATTGATATCCACTGCCTTGTTAGCCTTAGATTCACTGTCATTAATTCTTTAATGATATGATGATATGCTATGCTGCTTAAGATCTGTTACCATGTGTACTTAATTAATTTTGCTATATACATGCTTTTGGTGTAAAATGTGTGTGTGATTGGTGGAGTGCGTGTGAATATGAATTTGGGGTGGTAATATAATAGTGATAATTGTGCAACCCATAGTGGGGATATTCTTTGGCGGGAGCAAGCGAGGTAGTCCTTGGTGGGAAGGGCTATCTCTGGGATGCGAGTCCTCCCTCGAGGATAGCTATTGGAGATGCTTGCTTCGGTCGTATAAGGACCGGTTCATGTGCCGCCTGGCCTAGCACCCTTCGTACAACCACATGCCTTGAATGGGAAAGGTTTGGAACCACACCCTACTATAGTGTTCACCCGGTACCCACCTGGAGGGCAGAAGATTGCAACGGAAGCCAGGAGAAGACCCGAAGCAGTGAGCGTCGTGGTCCGGCATATGGTGTTCTTACAGGCCTTTCTACTTGATGGTGATATTGTGAAGCCCCTGGTTGGAGTATTTCCGTGGTGGTGCCGTGGTGACACCAAGTAGGTACGGGACCATTAGTATGCCTGCCCAACCTATGACGATGGGGAGGACTGGTGTACCTTGTGGGGAAACGTGTACAACCCCTGCAGAGTATAAAATCTATCATGATAGCCGTGTTCCACGGTAATGGACAATGCAAAAGCTTGTGCCACACAATGATTAGTATAACGGTGTGAGTTAATCCCTTGGTGTGTTTTTGGAATACTCCGGTGTGGAACCGTGAGCTGGTTTCCTGCCAGCATTAAAATGTGGGAACTGGCGGGATGGACTTTGTCTCCTCCAGGGCCAAACAACCCCATTAATCCCCAATGATAATCATGATTAGTAGTTTGCGAACCGCTTTGTTTTACAAATAAACCCCTGCATAAAACTGGCTTTCCGCCTAAACACTAAACCCTCAGCCTATCCTTTGATGATATCCTTGCATGCTTATACCCCTTGCTGTTAGGACTTGCTGAGTACCTTATGTACTCACCCTTGCTTTAATCATTCAGATGAGGAACCTGAGTATCAGGAGGATGGTGATGAAGAGTAGGGTTCCGTCCGCACTCAAGATGCCCGTGCCGGCTTTGCTTCCGTCTTCCGCTGTAGTGGTGTTTAAGTGGTTCTGCCTTTGCAGCCCACTAGCATGATGCTTGATGTAATAAGATGGCCCTTGGCCAGGAGTTGTAAGACCTTTTATGTATGAAGGCTTGTATGAGACTCGGTAATATTTATGTAAGTGATGACTCTGTGATATCATTCTGTGTAAAATGTATGTATCAGCGTCTGATCCAGGGACTGATACAGTAAGCACTCATGCTCCAGAAATAGAGTATGACACTCGTATTTTGGTATATATATGTGTGTGCTTTTCCTGTCAACAGAGTATGGTAACTTTGTCGTCAATATCAAGATACGGCGATTCAAATTATTGTAGTCATTCATAGACATATGTGTGTGTGTTTCCGTTCATAAATGTGATGAGTGTGCGCGTACACAGGGCGAAGCACCCTAGGCCAAATCAAATTTTACTGTTGATTGTCCTGTTCACCTACAACATACACAAAAAAAAATATATATAGGGTGCGTTTGTTGCATTAGATTTTAGACTTTAGACAAATCACATCAAAAAGAATCTTATTATTTAAGAGTATTAAATAAAGTTTAATGACAAAACCTTTTTACAGGTAGGTACATCTTTACGAGACAAATATAACGAGCCTAATTAATCTATGTTTTGGTACAGTGATGTTACAGTAACCATCATCTAATTATAGCTTAATTACCCTAATTAGATTCGTCTCGCGAATTAGACCAGGGTTCTGTAATTAGTTTTGTAATTAAATTTTATTTAATATAGCTTATCTATAGTTTAGACCCCTCTAAAATTTAGACCCCATACAACGAACACCCTCCTACAAACCTAAGGCAGACCAATACAGCGTATAAACTTGTACTGGCTGAAACCCAAGATAATTCAGCCACTCAACATTCCTTCAAAAAAAAATTCAGCCACTCAACATCCGGAAAATCACATCTATATTCATTTTGCGATGTAGTTACGCATCGCCAGCATTTAAGGTTGCACGCAACAATTTGAAGCACCACGGTTCAAAATAGTTAACCCACTGTGAGTTGCTAAAAGGTTCTTCATCGACCCTTTATAAGTCAGTAAAGGCCTTCACTGACCCTCTCAGCCGGTCGTTAAAGTGACGTCGGTCGGTTTGACTTACAAGTCAGATATTGTTGATCCACACTCCAATACTATATGTAACAATTTTTACCACCCTATGATTCGTTACTGAAACAAGAATTACCAACCTATAGAGAGTTAGTAACTTTCAACGATTGACACTGGGTCGGGAATGCTCTACTTTTACAGACGATGTGGAGTCGTTAATTCTGTGCTGTGGTGTAGTGTACTCGGTGCCTAATTTGAGATGATCACGAACTAGTAAATATATATCCGTAGGCAATTGATACCGGCCACCAGCAAGGCCGTTCATTTCAGTTCAGTGTAAACTAGGATCATCTCGCACATCACCAACGCGCTACTCCTGAACCACGCATGCAGGCCAGGTCCACACAAGTCGGATACTATACGGCCATGGAGGAGGAGCTAGCTAGGGCAGTGGCGGGTAGAGGTTATGCTAGGCAAGAATGGCCCACGGGTGGAGCGCCTGCTTCTGTTCGCGTCGACATGGTTTGTTCTTTGTTACGATCTGATATTTCGGCACGGTCCCTTCTTCAAACGTATGCGTTCCTTTGGGCAGTCAACAGTGTTGCGGACCGGCATGGCATGGCATGTCGATGGTGACGCATGTGGCCCGGCCGGCCGGCCGCTGGTCGACGCAGCAGCCACGACGGGCAGAGCCCACCACGACGTCTGCGGGGGAGGCAGGGAGGCGTGCATCGCGCGCGCGCGGCCGCGCCAACGACCGCACGCGCCACGCCGACCACGGCGCGCGACCGACGTACGCGCGTGCATGCGGAGATGCCTCCAAAGGACGCGAAGCAGCGAGCAACGCGCGCCACAACGTGCGTGCGTGCTCTCGATCGATCGCGTGCATGCCCGGCCACCGGCACAAACACGTCGAATGCAAGACCAGGGTCATGGCCATGGCGGGCCGCCGCAACGTACGAACGAACGATCCCCCTGCCGGCCGGCCGACCGAGATCTCCCTGGGACCAGACCGGCCATGCATGGCTCTTCCGCTTTTGGACCCAGCAGCAGCGGCAGCAGATGCAACCGCCGCAATTAATCTCGCAGCCGGCGTCACTCGTTACCTATGCTCCTGTTTAGGAGCACAACACATGATCGATCGTTTTTCCGGTACAAGCGATCGAGGCCTGCCTTTAATTCCCGGAAGCGGTAGTTGCATCGACCGTTGCATGCATGATCCGGCGGCACATGACAAGGATCGCCCGCCGGTCAGCGGCCATATGGCCCGGGGCCGTTCCGCGGCGCCAAGCCATGTAGCCTTGTCCGGAGGCAGGCCTGTCAGTGACCGATCCATCCATCGATCTTCTGATGGATGATGCAGTTCGTTACGCCCTCAGTCGATCGGAAGATCTGTCTCGATCGTGATGTAATGCAACGGCCAAAACTGTTTCTGATACACTACTGCAACTTGTCACGTCGCCGTCGGTCGTCACTGTCGTCTCAAACTTAATAATCCAGAAAAGGGAAATGTCTCAGGATCCTGCTGATTAGCACTAAACTAATCTGTTTTCCAAATTAAATCTGCGAATAAGACTTTTTTTTAAGTCCATTGGTTTCTAGGTGCATTATTATTTTGGCGATGCTGGTTTGACCGGCTGCACATTGACATGCATGCTGCGGCGCCAGTCAGGGGAAGCACGGTAACGTGGGACGTCGTTCGTACAACGAGATCCCAACCGACCAACCTGTGGTCCAGCCCCATATGCGCTCCCTTCCCCCGCCTCATCAGCCTAGAGCCCATAGACCAACTTGCACAGGACACACTATCACCGTTAATTACCTGCTTGGTCAAGGGTCAAATATGCTATACTGACGGCTAGCTAGTTAGTCCTCCCGGGGGAAAAAAAAAACAGGGCCTGAATCGGGAACCCTCTTGCATGCATGATCATCACTCTCCACTTGCGGCCACCGACCTTATTACCACTACTTTCTGAATCACGTATGGGGATGCGCCTTGTGTGCAGTAAGTCTAACTGGAAAACTCCAGATTTGGAACCGCGGTCCTGTTTTCATATAAAAAAATCGCCTGTTTTCTGGGAAAAAAGGTCCTATCTTTTTTTTTACTGTCAAAAAGTCCTAATTTTACAATACGCGCGCACCGACTTCTTGGTACTTGAAGATTCTAGTACTGCAAGGTGTGATCAGAATGTGGGGATGTTCAGGAGTGAACAGGGATAGAACTAACATTACCGGTACCTGGTCGGTTTGGTTCTTCCGCAACGATGCTTTCAACGCAAAAGATATTGCTAGTATCTCCTTTTGGAAAACTACGTCTTTATGATTATCTAGTTTGAGATTTTCTTACAGTTTATCCATGAATATTTTGATTGATCATGCAACACTGATATATGCAGATTTATTTTAGCGCACTTTTGTGGAACTTAAGTTCTACTGAGTTTATGATTTAATTCATTAATCCTGAAAATCACATATCAGAGGCTAAATTTGTGTTTGACTTTTTCTTGAAAGGAGATTGTACATCATACTGTGGTTCTGAGTACTAATAGTTGATTAGCGATAGCTTTTGCTTCAGAATATTTGCGCAAAATCTAGGCTAGTGCTCTTCGATCAATTCAAGGTGCCTCCGCGTGTCCGTCAAAAGGCCAGGTATGAGTGGATGCATCATGCATGGAGAACCCTTTAGGGCCGCTGATGATTGCCCTCTGATGCAAATGAAGCTTCTAATGATGAGCAGAAGAGATGGTTTAGACGTTTGATGTGAGATGCAAAAGAAAAAGGAGAATATATAAGCATGCATGGGTCCAACGGAACAAGTGAGCTCACATGATTAGTTGAGCCCGGATAAATGATTAGCATGTGCCTTCCCCTTTCTTTAGATGCCCGTCCTCCCTTTCTTTTTAAATCCATGAGTAAAGTAATCTTTTGATTCATTGTACCTCCAAAGGCTCATGTTAAAATATGATGTATATATATGTGCCTTCTATGATGCATCTCTGGTTCTCTTCTACCTTTTTTTTTCTGGTTCTCTAATTGACAATAAGATCTTTGCATATATGGAAGAATCTTGTTTAAAAGGACATTGGTAGTTTCTTAGGGCATCAGGTATAATGACTTTTGTGGCATTTGGTAAAGAGCCTATTTTTGCATGACGCTTGGAAATACAGACACTTTAGCCCATGTTACTGCTGAACAAAAACTATGACCAAACTTCTTCTGAATTTTTTTTCTTTCCGAGTCAAGGGGACAATCTATGACCAAGCCTTCACAGAACGAAGTGATCGAGATGCTCTAACCTGTTGATTTCTCCACCGGTTACATCTTGTTTACTCAACTGATCAATTCGGTGGTAGTTATGGCAGTTGGTTTGAATATATGCAGCTCGTCAGATTAGTCATGCAGAATCATTGATTCACCAATACCGAAACCATGTGATGAAAACCGACACAATACATCCAAACAGACTACCTGAAAGCAAGTGGCCAAAATAAGCTGTATTAGCTAGAGAGTAAATTTTCTGAATACGCCCCATCTGTTCATAATGTAAAGATAATCAATGAGTACAAAAACTAATGAAATTAACAAGGATCTCAAAATTGATGTATCCCTTTGGCATCATTACTAGCAGTCTCAAAAAAGGAGGTGCATGACAATTTCAGCTATGATGCAGGTGTGAGGTAGCCTGATAGGATGCTGTACCACTTCTGTTTTGTTTATGAAGCATCACTAATCTTGCTTAAATATGTATTAAAGATTCCACATTTCACCTTCCTTTATAGAGTATATGTGAATAAACAACGCATCACAACTAACTGGAAATTGCGTGCCGACATTGATAGTTTAATGCAACTCACTAATCCCAACTAAAACGGAAGCCATATGTACTTACATTATGATATCTTATTAGCTCTTTTAGATCATCCCATCATGTTACTAATCATGCAGGTTATTAGTTTTCTGGTTTGACAACATAAGGGTATTATCGCCGCCACTTCCCTATGCATGTGCCTGCAATCTCTGCCAAACTGATCATGGATCATTTGCATGAGAATCCACCACCTTTGAGGCCCCACTGCAGCACTTTTAATCTAATCTCACTCATGGAAGGAGCTAGATTATTAGCAGAAGCTTAACTTCTCTCTCTCCTACACACGCATTGATGTACGATCAGAGCAAGCGGGTACCAGTGGGTCCAAACCAGTTATGGGCAACATGTGAGGCAAGACTCTTGGCTGGATTAATCTAATGGTAAATGACCAATGTGGTGGCAAGTGGTCACTGCAATCTTCTGAAAACAATGCTACGCTAATCTTGGAAGGAAAACAATGTAACAGACTTGAATTAGGTGCTTCCTTTTGCCTGAATTAAGTGTGTGATCTTCTAATAAATCTTCTGACACAAGCAATCTTTGCTGAATCCAAGGTGCATGAAAGGTGCAAGGTATATCATTGCCAGATCGGAGACTAAAAGTTTACTAGTATCACTGCAGCAAAGCCTAGAACAAGGATCAATGAATCTTGGAGTTGTTTTGGCTTGCATGATGTATAGTTTACCTTCATTTGCTTCTCCGGCCGCATAACCAAGTGACATCAGCTAACCCTTGTTCTTGTTAGATACTTGACATATGCACTCCACTGTCCAGTATAAGAAGTTTTAGTGAAACCTATGCATTTCACTGAAGGGTACAGAGTCTGCATGATAGCATACAGCATGTTAGTAGGCTCTTGTTCCCTTCTTATGTAGGTTTTTGGATGATTTGTCCTTCTAGATACTGCAAGAATTAAATAACAGGATGACCTGACCTAGGAGTTCATATCGACAAAATTCTGTCAACAAAGATGCAGTCAAGCCATTCCCCTTTAGTCTTCATCACCGAAGTCACATGACAAGAAACACTAATATTATGTTTGATACGGTCGTGCATTCTGGAAAGACTAACACGTCACTGTAATTCAGTACAACATAGATAGAAAATTTAACAAAAGTTCCTACTGATGACATTGGTTTTGACATCTTTGCAAAGACTATGTCTTTGAACATTTGCAAGTTTCCTGCTGCTACTGCTGAAGGCTATTATTCAAGTTGCTAGTGTAAAATCAATGAAGTATCTTGTGCCTGCATCTAAAGCAATCCATTGTGAATCAACATTTCAAATCACTACCTGGATGTCGCTGAAAATTTGTTCTTTTTAGCCACGAAGCACAACACGCCGTGACCATATGAGTTAGATCTGCTATTTAGTTTCCGAAATCTATGAGCTTGCATTACAGTCTGAGAGAATTAGACCATGTCAATGGCTAGAACTGACAGAACTATCAGCAACCCGCAACCAAACAACCCTACTCAGTAACTGTATCCGGACTAGTTATTTTCATAAGGTATCCTTGTGACTTCCCCGATGCTTCCCCTGGATAAAAAGGCGTGCTGAAACATAACAAACTGAATGGAGCATGACTTTTGAGCACAACCCCACAAGAACAACAAACAAGAAGCTAGGACGAATAAACTCATGTGCTTCAGGGAAAAGATTTAGTGCTGCTACGACCTATTCTCCACAAACCTGATGTTCTGAAGAACCTTAGTGACATGCGTCTTAAAAGTAGCTGTTCAATATTACAGTACAGCCTTCTGTATGCACTGCATGTTCTTTGATACAAAGAATAACATAATTAACATATGTACTTCAATACAGCACAAAATGTAGCACACATGCATGAACCATGCTTGGCTCTTGAGCTCCATCCACATGCACTAGTTAAAATTTTCACGTTGGGCGCTAAACTGCAGCTAGCTTTGGGGACTGGAAAAGGTGTTGAAGCAATGTACCATGAAACATTAGATGAGCGTGAGGGCAAAGCTCGGTGCTATTTGGTAATGTTTCGAAAAGAGGCTGAGCAAGTAAATGCTGAGCAATCATAATACTGCAAAGGAGGTGCAGAACTTTTCAACTTCTACCACTGAAGACCTATTATATGTCCGCATGCCTAGATTACAATGAGATTGGTTTGTATCTCTCTTATCCACCTTTGTATATGGCGAGGGTCTTTTGTAGTTCCAATATTGCTTAGCAAAACAAGAAACTGATCCCTCGGCAAGCAAACAAACTGTTAACTTTTATTTCAGATTAATTTCAAGAAGGTATAACAAAGTTCACCCTCCCGTTTCCCCAAAAAAAAAAGTTCACCCTCCCGTTTTTCAAGGAAACAAAGATATGCATGGTACCATGTTGTAACACGCACTATTATTTGGGATATATATGTAACTATTGATATTCATTCCAATAATCAGTGATTATGAATTAGAGTATTGGGTTGATTATGATCTTGGACGAAACTGCATCTCGATCAAGTTCGCAAAAAAAAAAAAAGTTGATTGGGGTAGGCATATCCACTAGCTCTATTAGCTGGAACAAAGAAAAACATCTCCCACTTATGACATACTTCTGGTATTAAGCTAGTAATAAACAAATCTAACTACTAAAGTTCATGACCGCAGGAGTTCAATTATATGGGCCAACCATGCATCTTTGTGTAGGCATCCCACTATGAAAAAACTGTTAGCGTGAACTCCCTTTTCTCCAAGATTGCATGAACTAACTTCAGGAATTGATGCCAAGCCAATATGTATTCCTTGGGAATGCTATCACTGTTCAAGTTTTATAAAAAGAAATGAGGAGCCAAATTTTCCTTTGTCGTCTTAGAATAAAAAGGAGCAACATACAAACATTGGTTTTTTGTTCAACTATACATCCCAGAACTAATGCTAATGAAAAATCTCAAAACTCTGGCAATCTGGAGGCTGCATTCAGAGCATGAGAAATGGTCACAAAGGTAAAATTCGCTTCTTCATCTGCACGGGGATTAGAGCAGCTGAAGACAACACTCTAGTCTAGCATAGCGATATGCATGTATACCTTTGGTGAATTCAACTTTGAATTGTCTGAATCTACAATGAGCCCACAGTATAGCTGGTCTTTTCAGGGTAAATGTGCATAATTTTCCCAGCCTACATCAATGAACAGTGAAGATAAACCACTTTTCATGTTACCTACTTTTTGTAATCTAGTATGGTGTAGAAGAACAAGACGGCTAAGCTAGGATTACAAAAGCGCCTGGACCATGTCAACTGAACAACGATGCAGACATCAAATTGGGAACGGTTTGGGTCTGGACTGGGGGACTGGTCAACAAGGGCAGCCCAGCCCACCAACAAACTATGAACCAAAATGGCAATTTTTTTTTTTAAGAAATTACACAGTACAACTCAGACACTCACAACGCACGCACACTCACCCCTATGAACGCACATACGCAAACCCTACCCCTATGAGCATCTTCGAAGACTGAGCCGGCAAATTCTCCAGATTCCCGAAGTCACCACTGGCGCCTCGCTGTCGAGGGCCACGTCGCCTACCGCTGAAAGCACAAATGCCGTTAAATCCTAGAAAATTCGCTCCCACCGGGAGTCGAACCCAGGACCTCAAAGGTGTTACTCGGATGCCTTAACCGCTAGGCCAAGACCCCTTTCACTCGTTCTTTTCCTGTAGCTTTGATTAGTATCCTCGTTTTCACTATACGAAGCTTCATGATGTATTTCTATGGCCACTGGCCAGCGCAATTCATACGTCGATCGACGCAGGTGTGTGATCGCGAGCAAAATTGAAGCACACATCACGCTGCCAGTGCCACCCACGGCTAGCCGCGCAACCTGGACCGCACGGGCGTAGGCCTCAGACACCGCCATGCAGGTCATTGCCGCGAGGCCTGCGATGGCCGTCATGCTGGTCGCAACGGGATGCCGTTGTCGTCGAGCCGCATCACGGACGCAGCGGCAGTCACTGTCCTTCCAGTGGCCACAACTTTGCGACTGCCAACCCACCAATCCGCGAAGCAGTAGGATGGGGGGTAAGACGTTGTAGGCGCAGCCACCGGCGCACTCTGTACCATGTTTCCCTGGCAAAAGAGCAAGCGACCAATAGATGATCCAGGGTTTCGCGGTTTCTTGGTCACACAGAGCACAATTACCATGGTTGGGCAAGTTGTGCCGCTGTTGTCGATCCGACGTCCAACACCTCTCGTGCAGGACTAGCCACATGAAAAACGCCCTTGATTACTCACTTGGCCTCGAAGACAACCGACAAATCCACTGGTGGAACCCTACTCATTTGTATCATTAGAATCAAAACATATGTCCGGCAACTCATACAATTCAAGATTTATCAGTGCAACTCCAACAACCTAGCTAAATCTATTTCGTTAGGTAAAAATGAAAAAGAAAAAACAGCCGAAAACTCCATCCAAGGGACTCACCATCCGGCTGGCTAAGCCATCCGGCTCGGCATCCCCGGCCTCCCGCTAGACATTTATCCCGAGTTCAACAATTCGATAATTTGTCAATTTTCACCAATACACAACAAAGCCTTTGTGTTGTCACATATTTACTGAGAGTTCCATACTTGCTTACTCAACGAGTTAGCATATATGATGACAACACTATCTCTAAATATTGACTAAATTTTGTGTTTCAGTCCTATCACCCATACCAATACCAAAACTAACTGATCATTATTAGTTGAACCTTTGGATATTATAGTACATATTACTTTAGCTATTGTAAACAACTAAGGTGCTATGATGTTAATATAACATATATGTTAGCTAATCATAATGTTCACTGATAGTTTCATTTTCCTAAAAAGAATATTAGGATTATATGCGTTAATACACATGCGCTTCTTTTGAAACATAGTAAAGTTTGAATTCCTCAATTGATTTTTTTCCAAAAGGTTTCTGACCACTATCAAATAGTTTGGTTACATTAATGATATGGATCCAACAAATTTCAAACAACAATTTTAATACCGAGTGTATATATTAACCATAATAAATATACTTTTATTCTTAAATACATGTCAATTTTGACAATCCACCTTTTAAGTTTGGTACTACATTTATACACTTGTTACTTAATATATGTATACATTTGTTCATAAATACATGTCGTTCTAGCTTTCAAATTTTGTTCCTACATATATATCATCCTAGATTTCAACTTTTCTACCAACATACATGCCTTCCTGTCTTTTAAATTTTGTTCGTAAATATATGCATACATTTGTTCCTAAATACATGTCATTCTATCTTTCAAATTTTGTTCCTACATATACATCATCCTAGTTTTCAACTTTTCTTCCTACATACATGTCGTTCTATCTTTTAAATTTTGTTCCTAAATACAAGTCATCATGGTCCTTCGATCTTTTGTCACCTATGTTTTCTTATGCATCCCTATTTGGATGTTCATTTGTATTATGTCATATGCATTTAGTACATATACCTTTATGAGGGCAGTAACAAACAAATGTTTTCGCAAAAAAGAAAATGTGAACAAAAACAAAGGTATCTCGAGTTTTTATATGTGTATGTTCATATGGGGTCAAATAGTAGAAAGGGAGATTAGAAATCTTGAGGTCCATATTCGTAAAGTCGACATGCAAAATATATATATATTGTTCAGAAGCCAACATCTCCCAAAAGAAATTCAAATGGTCACACCTAATTTATGTTGTTGCTCGTGATGGATTTATTGTTTCCTTCAAAACATATGCTAGACACGTTGGTTTATATCCTAGGTTGTTATGGTTGCATCGCTGCCACTTGGCAATATCACAACATTGGTTTCATGTAAATACATTACACTCTATTTTAAAATTATTATGATGCAGGACATGAATCTGGACAGTGGCAAAGAAGTGGTATAAAAGCTTATGGTTGAGACTATGACTCTGGACATTATACTACCTCTGTTTTAAAAAAGCTTATGGTTTCACAATAATAGCACACAAGGTTGACTTCCTAACGGTTCCATGACATTTTGATCTAATAATTATTTTACGCAAGTATTTTTTATTTTGACAGCTACAAAAATTAAGGTTATATTAGCATAGGTTGGTTCTATATTTTTTTTTCAAATTATAACGTTAATGTTATTATAATTAGAAAACATAGTATTTTATTCCTAGATACTTGTCGTTGTAGCTTTCAAAACATATTCTACTCACAAGTCGTTCTAAATGCTTTTCCCTTATAATGAGAATAGCCTATTCTTTTACATGTGCACATTGGCTGTTATGTAAAAAAACAGAGTGACATCATTTATGGAATGGGGAAATAAATCTTCAGTGTCACGTAGTAAAATCAAAATGCAGGTTATTGTGTTGGATCACCAATATCTCAAAATAATTATCGATCTTATGGCCATAACTGGACTTCATATGCTTTGCCTTTTTGTGGTGAGGGTATAACTGCAGGGCAGGACAATTTATAGCAGAGCTATCACATCCTCACAGGTTAGCAAGACAAGGGATCCAATTATCTAAAGTTCAGTGCATCAAAGCTAAGTACAGAGTGTTAGCAACTATATTCACAGTTATTCATTTGATTCAGGAAATAAATCCCAGTACGCTAAACAGAACATTTATACCAGGTTAAGACTTGTCGCCCTAGTGGGATGGAACGGTAACCCAGTAAGAGACAGGGGTCTTACAGAAGTCCACAAACGTTCGGGGCTTTCTCAGACACCATCGTCGCCAGGAAGCATTTGCAGATGCAGCACGAAGGAAAACTCACTACTAGCTGAACGGAAGAAAAGAGAAAATAAAAGGATGAAGGTATGCATCATCAGACTACTCGATCGGCTGCCGATTGGAGGCACGGTTGCACCCGTCAAGCACTCATCATGTTCATGTAAGTATGTAACATTGATCAGCAGAGCGCCACTGCTCGCTCCGCGGTACGTTGCTGCCTCTTTCATCATCATGTACATGCCAGCGCGCTCGTTCAGCTCAGGCTCCGTCGCCGCCGCCGGCAAGCGGCCCGGCAGCGCGGACAGCGCCTCACGCATCCACTCGTACCGCCAGGCATCCGCCGGGGTGACCTGTTGACACACGCCAAGAAGTGACGTTACTGCTCTGAACTTCAGAAGATGACATTGGGATGGCACATGTTTTGCAGCTTTGTTGGTGTGTGACGAGGAGCAGAGAAGAATGGTGCGTGACTCACCTACTGCCTGCCATGGGTGTCCTGCTCCGGCCACTCATGGAGCTCCTCGGCGACCTCCAGCGCGAAGATGAAGCCCTTGCAGGCGCCCCGGGGACTGTTGCTGTCCGCCTGGCTGCTGTTGCTCCGGAACACACAGAGACCCAGCGCGGTTCTCTGGATACAAACACGACAGACAGAGAAATGATCGGTGACTAAACTTATTTTTCTTTAGCTAAAACTACTGTTGATGGGCTTAAAATAATTAGAGAGAACCTTTACGGTGCACCCAAATCAACATGGGCCGTCCATTTTCTTAGATCCAACCGTTTAGATGCACTTTATACTACTTTGAAGCCTTCATGATGGTATGGTGGTATTTCAAAGTGGTATAAGACGGCAAGGGGCACCGATGGAATTAAAAAAATAATGACAGCCGAGTGATTTCATCGAACTAATGACAAAATACTAGCAGTACTCATCATTTTCTGAATCAATTCATTCATCTTCGTCCCCCCCCCCCCCCCCCCCCTCTTTTTCTGGTTTCATCATTTTCCGAACCCTAGGCGGCCGTCCCCGGCGGCGGCACCCGAGCAGTCTCGCGCTCACCGCTCGAGCATTAATTTTCGGCACGGTTGGCATGGCGAGCGGTGCCGCGACGATGGTGTTGGCAGAGCGTTGGTTGCATGCTGTCGCATTCTTGGAGGGATCCCAGCCCAGGCCACGCCGTCGTCATCATGAATTCCTTGGGGCCGTGGCCGGCGGCGGCAAAGCGAATGGATCTGTGCGATTGTGTTCTAGGCAAATGGCGTGGATCTGCTGCGGCATCGCCGGCGACGCGTTGGCAAATTTTTTTGACGTGAAGACTCCCTCCTCGCATGCATGTCGCCTCTGTATGAATTTGATACACATGTATTGATGATGTAATTATCAGCAATGATCAAGTTTAGGCAGCTCGTTGCGTTTCTTAGCAATTGCAACTTTGCTGGCACGAGTTTCGTTTGAAAATGTAACATGCACGTCAGTATTCTTTAAAGTAAAAGTTTTCGTTCATAGTTTCATACCAAACAGGCAAAAATTGCGTATGTCTTTGTCTAAGAATCAGATTCTTGGCAAAACGTGTGCAACCCACCGAAGCGGTTTGATCTTGGGTACGAAGGGAAAAGTGAGGTGCTTGTCTTGCCATGTAATTATTCAGGTGCGGCGGCATCAGGAGCAATGGTGTCGTGTCCCTCTTGCCTGTCCACGCCATGACCTGGCACGAGTTGGTGCAGTTTTGCGAGGTGCGATGATGTCAACTTCATGCCGTCGGCGAGGTTTGGTGATGGTTCCATCGGCGCGACTGCTTGGATTCATGACGACGAAGGAGCAACCTATTTGAATTAGGGATTAATGGCGAAGGAGTAACCTATTTGAATTAGGGATTAACGACGTGCCAATGCGGATTGCCAAGGGTCGTGTGCTGGTTGGCGGCTGCACTAGTTCGGCGGCGGCGGCGGCGCACCGTGCCCGGCGGCGAGTCATACGGACGGAAGAAATTGTCTTGCCTAACGATTCGTTCGTACGTCTAAACTGCCCTTTAACAAGTTGGCTAATAACGAAACTAACCCCACAAATTGATGGCTAGATTTGATTCATCCACTTTTTCCTTCGAAGTGGTACGGTGCACCGTAAAGGTTCTCTAATTAGAAGGGTCAACTAACAACTTTCAGTTAACAGGAAAAATAACAGACATTTTAATTGGGCCTTGACAAGCTAGAAGGGAGCACGCCACATGCAGAGAGCAGAGTGATCGGGCCGTGTACACACACAGGATGTAATGGTGAAGCAAAAAATGGTTGTTGACCCAGATCCTTGCAAACTTATAGTACCCAAGCGACAGTGTTCTGACGCCAAGGCCTCCACGGTGCGGATCGCGGACCCCCATCCATTCTCCATCAAGCGTGCGACAGGGGCTGGACGGCGCTTCCACGGACATCCGTGCCCATGGGCACGGTCAAAGCCTCCACATCGACGTGGCCAGAGCAACGTCGGCGCCGGTGTGTGGCTAGGCGATTGATGTCCTCCGCGCAAAATTGAAACACACGTCACGTTGCGACCCACGGCAAGCCGCCATGTATGTCGTTGCCGCGAGGCCTGCGATGGCCGTAATGCTGGTCGCAAGGGCCATTAATGCCACCGATGTCCGTTGTCAGCGAGCCGCATCACGGCCGCAGCGGCAGTCACCGTCCAGCAGCACTCTCCAGCGAATTTGGCCATCATCAAACCACTCAATCCTTGCCGGGCGATGGCAAGGAGGGACGATCCTCCTTGCCATCGCCCGGGTTTTGCAGGCTTCCGGCTCCGGCAGCGTCAGGGAAATGGGACGGGAGCGGGCTGGCGGTGGCAGCAAGTTGTTTCGCCTCCGGAGTCGCCCGCGAGTACGAGTGTATGACACTGGGGCTGTGGTAATGACTTCTCGTCGCATCGTAGCAAATTTGAGTAAAAAGGCACAAGAAAATGAAGTATTACAAGATCCGGGAAAGGTCTCCGCTAGCTTCAATTATGTATTCATCACAACAGTCAAAAGACTCACAAAGATGTGCTCACTTGGCCTCTAATTAAGACAATCGCAGATCCACTGGTGCAACCCTATTCATTTGTATAATTAGAATAAAAACACATGTCCTGCAACTCATACAATTCAAGATATATCAGTTCAAGCCAGGATAGTGTATGTGTTACTAAAAAAAGTACTTCTACTCATAGAAATCAGATTAAGAAGTTTGTCCATCTGGATCCCGAGTTCAACAATTTGAAAATTTATCAATTTTCACGAACACCACAACAAAGACTTTGTTGTCACATATTTACTAAGAGTTCAGTATTTATTAAAAAAACTATTAAATGAGTTAGCATAAACGATGACAACACACCATCTCCAAATATCGGCTAAATTTTGTGTTTCAGTCCTATCACCCGTACCAATACCAAGACTAACCAGTCATTATTTGTTGAACTTTGGATGATATAGTGTATATTACTTCAGCTATTGTAAACAACTAAGGTGCTACGATGTTAATACACACATCCGCTTCTTTTGAAAAATAACAAAGTTTGAGTCCCCATCAAAAGTAGGAATTGAATTCCTCAATTCATTTTTTTTTCAAAAGGTTTCTGACAACTATCGAATAGTTCCATTACATTCATGATATTAATCCAACAATTATTTTAATACCAAGTGTATATATTAACCAGAAATATATTCTTTTGTTCTTAAAGACATGTCATTCTTTGCAATCCACTTTCTAAGTTTGGTACTACATTTTTACATTTGTTCCTCAACATATCTTTGCATTTGTTTCTTAATATATGTATATACATTTCTTCCTAAATACATGCCTTTCTAGCTTTCAAATTTTGTTCCTACATATATATCACCCTAGCTTTCAACTTTTCTACCAACATACTTGTCATCCTGTCTTTTAAATTTTGTTCATAAATATATGCATACATTTGTTCCTAAATACATGTCATTCTATCTTTCAAATTTTGTTCCTACATATATATCATCCTAGCTTTCAACTTCTCTTCCTACAAACATGCTGCTCCATATCTTTTTGGTTCCTAAATACAAGCCATCTTGGTTCTTCGAGCTTTGCCACTTTTTTCCCCTTATACATCCATGATTTGGATGTTCGTTTGTACTATGTCATATGCATTTAGTATAGATACCTTTATGAGGGTCATAACAAACAAATGTTTTCACAAAAGAAACAAATGTGAATAAAAACAAAGTTATCTCGAGTTTTTATATATGTATGTTCATATGGTGTCAAACAGTAGAATAGGAGATTAGAAATCTTTAGGTCCATGTTCGTAAAGTAGACATGCAAGATATATATTGTTTGGAAGCCAACATCTCCCAAAAGAAATTCAAATGGTCACACCAAATTTATGTTGTGGCTCGTGATGGATTTCTTCTTTCCTTCAAAACATATGCTAGACACATTGGTTTATATCCTAGGTTGTTATGGTTGCATCGCTGCCACTTGGCAATATCACAACATTGGTTTCATGTAAATACATTACACTCTGTATTAAAAATATTAGGATTCAGGCTATGAATCTGGACAGTAACACAAAAGTGGTATACAAGCTTATGGTTGAGACTATGACTCTGGACATTATACTACCTTTGTTCTAAAGAGCTTATGGTTTCACAACAATTGCACCGAAGGTTTGACTTCCTTACGGTTCCACTGACATCGTGATCTAATAAAAATTTTCAACACAAGTATTTTTATTTTGACAGCTGCAAAAAATAAGGTTATATTAGGATTGGTGGGTTATATATATATATATATATATATATATATATATATATATATATATATATATATATATATATATATATATATATATATACCTATTCTATTCAGAGCCCAGCGCTCTGAATAATATTCAGCGCGCTGGTCCATTTGGTCCAGCCCAACCAACTCAGCGCGTGATAGTATATAGAACACCCGCCGATCATATATTCATCCCGCAGTCTCATGTTGTATATTGATTCCTGAATAGTAGTATCTCAAAATAAGGACTATAAATAAGACGAGATTCCTTTTTCTCTCTCCTCATCCTCATTTTGAGCCATCCGTTCTCTCTCCTCATCCTCTCACCTGCCACCCAACAACGCTGGCCAGATCCAGATCTCGTTGGTATGAGGCCGCCGATCCAGATCCCTGTGGTGAGAGGTGCCAGTGGCCGACGGTGAAGCTCCTCCAACTAAGCTACGTTGCAGATCTCGCCTTTTTCTTTCTACCTTCTTGCCAAACCGATTGATTCCATATTAATTTGGATCCACACGTTGATGCTTTTTCCTTGCAAAAATCATTTTTTTCTTCTAGATCTGGATCTCTCTGTTAAAGAACGCAAGCTGACCGCAGCAAGGGCTGTACCGAAAGCAGCAATCGGAGCTTGCCTCCTTGCGCGAGTGCGGAGGATGCGGCCGCGCTGTTGAGTTGGCCCCGGCAGAGCTCCGGGCGAGGATAGCGACGAGGCGAGCCGCGGCGTGCTTCTCTGCCGGCTGGCCACCCTGCTCCTTCATGTTGATGCGGCCTCCCGAGCTTATCCAGATCCACGCAAGCAAGAAGCTAGCATCCTGTACTGCTTGTACATGCGCATGCATCTTTCTTTGTTTTTTTTTGTTCTTTGGATTTTCAGCTAGTAGATCTAGCATGCGAATTTTCTCTCTCTTTTTAGATTTGGATTGGATTGTCCAGCACGCTGATTGATGCTTGGGGAGGCTGTACGAGGCTTGCTTTTTCGTTTTTCCACCCGCAAGAGGATGACTGGATTTACGGAGATTTTTCCTTTTTGATGGAGGAAACCAGATGCACCAATGGTGGATTTGCTGCGTCAGGAAGAAGCTAGCTACTAGCAGGAGGCTTGCTATTGTTGTACAATATGTTTGTCCGAGGAGTAAATGCTATTGTTGTACAATATGTTTGTCTGAGGAGTAAATAACTACAATTCATTGTTGTATATTATGTTTGGTCAAAGAGTATATGATTGTAATTGTAAGAGTTTATTGTGTCTGGTTGAAGTATATATCACAAAATTCACATCTCTATAGTATATTGTGTTTGGTTGAAGAGTATATCAGTGGCAATCATAAGAGTATATTATGTTTGGATGAAGAGTATATCAGTGGCAATTGTAAGAGTTTATTGTGTTTGTCCGATGAGTATATCACAACATTCACAAGTTTACTGTATATTGCGTTTGGTCGAAGAGTATATGACTAAAATTGTGATTTTCTCGGGAGTAAACAATCAAGAAAATAGATATTGTATATATTCAGACCTGATCAAAAGATATTGTATTCGCAACTTTATCTAGATCTAAATTGATCGAAGAGTATATCACTATATTTACAGGTGTATACACAGACCAGTGTCCAATAGTCAAAAAAATGTCGACATCCTGACACGTCTGACTCACCTGACACCGAAAATGACATCTCACATGGGTGGCTTTCTTATTTCCATGATATACGATCTCAGAAATGCTGATATACGACTCGAAAGTGCTGATATACGACTCACAGACCTGAGATATACGACTCGCGGAGGTTGGTCTGACCAGCTGGTGGATGGACTGACCGGCGCGCTGAATAAGGCAGCAGCGCGCTGCGCGCTGATTAGCGCCGCCGTATATATATATATATATATATATATTTCAAATGATGACATTAATGTTATTATAGTAAAACGTATTCTTTTATCCCTAAATACTCGTCGTTGCAGCTTTCAAAACATATTCTACTCACAAGTTGTTCTAAACACTTTTCCCTTGTAACGAGAGTACCCTTTTTTTAATACATGTGCACAACTGCACATTGGCTGTTATGTAAAAAGCAGAGTGACATCAATTATGAAACGGGGAATAAATTTTCAGTGCAACTGTAGCAAAATCGAAAAATTTCAGTTATAAGTTTTGCTTCAATATAACTGCAGGGCAGGATGATTTATTGCTTAAGTTAGTACACCATCACAGGTTAGCGGTGCATCAATACTAACTGTAGAGAATTAGTAACTATATTCACAATTATTCATTTGATTCCAGAAATCAATTCCAGTACGCTAAACAAGACATTTATACAGGTTAAGACTTAAGACTTGTCACCTTAGTGGGATGGAACCCAGCAAAAGACATGGGTCTTACAGAAGTGATCACAAACGCTCTAGCTTTCGCAGACACCATCAACGCCAGGATGCATTTGCAGATGCACCACGAAGGAAAAACTCACTACTAGCTGAATGGAGGAAAAGAAAAAAGAGTACTCGATCGGCTGCCGATTAGATGGCACGGTTACACTCGTCAATCACTCATGTTCATGTAACATTGATCAGCAGAGCGCCACGGCTCGCTCCACTGTTGCCGCCGCTTTCATCATCATGTACATGCCAGCGCGCTCGTTCAGCTCAGGCTTCTTCGTCGCCTCCGGCTGGCAGTGGCAGATCGCCGGCAGGCGGTCCAGCAGCGCGGACAGAGCCTCGCGCATCCAGTCGTACCGGCACAGGCGGTATGCGTCCGCCGGGGAGACCTGTTGCCGTCCCAACAAGAAGCTGTCGTTACTGCTCTGAACTTTAGAAGATGACGACTTGACGATGAACAGAGAAGAATGGTGCGTGACTCACCCACTGCCTGCCATGGGTGTCCTGCTCCGGCCACTCATCGAGCTCCTCGGCGACCTCCAGCGCGAAGATGTAGCCCTTGCAGGCGCCCCGGGGACTGTCGCTGTCCGCCTGGCTGCTCTTGCTCCGGAACACCCACAGACCCAGCGCGGTTCTCTGAATAAACACAGGACGGTGAGATGATCAGTGACTAAACTTACTCTTCTTCAGCTAAAACAACTCCTGAGCTTAAAATTAGTAGAAGCATCAGGGACGAATTAGTTCATTTAACAGAAAAAAATAACAGGCATTTTAATTGGTCCTTTTTTTCGAAAGCCATTTTAATTGGTCCTTGGCAAGCTAGCAGGGAACACGCCACATGCAGAGAGCAGAGTGACCGGCCATGTACGCACATACGTAGTGGCAATGGTGAAGCAAAAAATGGCTGTTGATCCAGATCCCTGAAAATTTTTACCCAAGCGACAGTGTTCTGACGCCAAAAGACGAATAAGCCAAGCAATAATTCAAGCTCAGAGCTCCCCGGCTAGGTAACAAGATAGTAAATCTGAGAAATGCCATCACATTCTGCAATTTTTTTGCTTATCTTCATCTTTTCAAAAGACTTACCTATTCAGCAAGTCAACAGCCTTGTCTCCTCTCCTGCTGGTTCTGATCCACCGCGCCCAACTTGTCAGCAGAGAAATTTCCCGGTCACTTTCGCGCGCCATCACCCCGTTGTCGGCTTGCTCGAGTATTCTTACAGATCGCCAAGGGTCAATTCAACCAACCATTTTTTAAAAGGAACTTTAGTCTGTCTGTTAACTAAAGATGAGGAACACACTTGCACCATTGGCTTAACTTTACATTAGGTTCCCACCCACATGCATGGCTCCAGGTGAAAATAAAGAAGATGGATGAAGGGTAGATAACCTCGCAACGACAACTACCGGTTGCTTGCTAGGCCCGTGCTGCTCACGTAACGATCGACGCTGACAGCAGGCGCGCGCCGTCGCGATCAGGGGAGTGCTTTTCTCTTTCGGTGTGGCTAGATTACTGCAACAAACATTGCAATCGCATCTGATCTCGATCGATGAACAGGGGCTGTCAGCCACTAACTACGACCTGGTGTTAGGAGCTCAGGAGAACGTGGTACACGCTTAACGTAGTTGTCATCTGTAGTCACGCACGCATAATGCCACCAGAGCTATCTATCTATCAGAGAACCCATCAAAGGACATGTAGAAGGTGAGAGAAAAGATGAAGAATTGGTGAATTACATCGATGTTGCCCTTGACGCCGGCCTCCTCCATCGCCTCGCGGCTCGCCGCCTCGTACACGTCCTCGTCGTCCTCCCAGCCTCCCTGCCAGAGCAGAGCACGAACCCGATCCATCAGTAACAATGATCGATCGGAGCTCAAGCTGCGGTTGGTTGCGTGGCTGTGTTGTTGTTGTTGTTGTTAATTACCTTGGGGAAGACGAGGTCGTGCCTGTTGGGCGTGGAGACCATGAGCACCTGGGCCGTCCCGTCCGCGGCCACGCGGTACGGCACGCACCCCGCCACCAGCCGGTACTCGTTGTCGTACCGCTGCCGAAGCCTACCCTTCCTCGCCACCAGGGCCCCCGTCGCCGTCTTCTCCTCCGGCGAAGACGCCATTGCTTTGCTGCTGCACCGGACACAAGCAAAGCTCAGCCACGCACGAAACAAAACCCAAAGCTCACGCGCCACACAAGTAGTAGTAGTAGTAGTAGCACCTTAATTGGGAACAACGGGAAGCGAATGCGACCAGCAGCCGGATGCAAGAGCAAAGAACAGAGAAGATCAAAGAACCAGAGAAACGGACCAAGAAGCAGAACAGAAGCGTTTGATCACCGAGAAGAGAAACGGCTAGAGAGTGCAAGAGACGGGATGAGTTAAGTCACGGACGGTTCCCGCCCGATTTAAAGGCGCGAGGAGGAGGAGGAAGAGGACGGCGCGGCGGATGGGGTCAACCGAACCGCCCTTAACGCACCAGCCAGCACCGGCCAAGCAACACGCACTGTTCTTGCTCGGGACAGGAACAGTTCCTAAAGAATTGCGGCGAAACTGCGGTTAGAATATTGATTTGGGAACGGGAGCCCCGTTGAAATGGGCGGCACCTCGAGCCGGCCTATGATTGGAATCGAGGAGAGAGAAGGGGAGGTATGCGATTAAAGAAGAAGGGGTGCTCTGCTCTGCTTCTGTGGTGTTCTGTTCTTGTGTGGTTGGGTTCGTTTCGGGAGTGACGATGGACGGAGGATTTATAAAAGAAAGAGGAGCCGTGTGGATAGGTGGGGAAGAAGGCAGTGCCGAAACTGCACGAGCCTGCAGTGCGGCTGGAGGCGCCGGTCCAGAATCTAGCTCGAGGCTCTGCGAGTGCTCTGGCTCGCGTCGAGCTCAGCTCGGCTGGTGTTGTATCGGTTAGTATGAGACAATTACGTTGACGTCCTTTTAGATCTTTATGTCACCCAACACAATAAGGTTGGCATGATCGACCAAGTCAAATACGATTTTTTTTTTTTTGGACTGTTAGGTCATGAAAATAAGTGTTTGTTTCATAGCCGTAGTTTACGACACTTTGTCAGCTATTTGGTTCACTACCACGATTCCGGTGCACATTCTCATTCTATAAATCCACCGATCGTAGACGTACAAACATTCATCTACACCTTTCTTCTTCCTTCCAACAATTCAATTCCTACCATGTCCTATACTGAAAGCCACCGACTGTCACCACGGTGCTAACACAATTCATCCCCAATACCATCTAACCCCGTGACTATTGCACAAGACCACAATGCTAAGACAAGTGAGCACTATGGTGGCTCAGCCCCGGGCCTCAATCTCGAACCCAAAGTTGGTAGAGAGGCATATCATTGCTCGAGGGCTCTGAATCACCGATACATTCCGGAGGCCGCCGTACCCGTATCCGATATGGCGATACTCTGATACTCCCTCCATAAAATCATTGTTTTGGTTTGAAACTCACGTATCGATGTATCCCCGTATCGTATCGCCGTACCGGTATCCCCGTATCGGTGATTCTTAGCTCGAGAGTAGTCAGCTGCAATACAACTCTCACGACAGCTCAGGAGGTACAGGAATCAGGGGATCAAAAGACATGAATTATTGAAATGTGTAGCAAATTTATGTTTTCCCCCTCTTGTTCCATACTTAGCATTGCCTATTTTGTAGTAGAAATCAAGAACAACTTTGTATCGACATGTTACTACATTCTCTAGCTATCTTTGGACGGCAGCCCATGTGGGATAGACCTTCATGGAAATCATGCATCAGTTTTTTTTATCTGGATTCTATAAACTATAATATAGCGATTTTTTTCAATCAGTTACAGCCCAAAATGAATACATACATATCTTTTGGCATGGAGGCGGTCTAAACACGATGGGGCATTTTGGAAAACCATGGGTCTTGCCAACAGATATGTGCCTATAAACCATTGGTTTATTGGACTGTCTTTATTAAATTTTTTTAAAACGATAGTGAAACACTCCTTCCATCTAATGTTACTTAAGCTATGAACTAATAATTAAGAACCAGCTTAGACATCAGGAATCAAAGAACAACGTAGTCAGTTGGAACCAACATAACCAGTAGCTCAACTATTCCCTAAAAAAACAGTAGCTCAACTACTAATGTTCATTATACACTCACCATGTCGTACATCATTACTTCGAGAGACCATCCAAGATAATTGTCTTGTATGCTTCTCCAAATCAAAGCACCAAATAACATTCCTCATAGAAAACCATGTTTACATGTGAATAGATTCAGCTATCAAAAATGTTCTCGTAATAAAATAATGATATTAGCTCCAGTGCCTGTTATATCATCAGTATTTTTATTTTTTTTGCTGATAATAGTTTTGAAGTACTAGATTTGGCACAATTTCCGCCAAGTGAAGATTCTACCCAACAGTATGAGGATATCAACACGCAAATTATTTTCATAGTTGTCCACGATATCAATTGATTTTTCATCGGCTCGTCACATGTGGTGGCCCTCCAGTGCCCTTGAGAGTCAATCAAGGTCAAAGATCACAAATTGGAGTACACCTTATAAATTGGTCTATATGCTTAGCAATTAAAAAAATCTTTGATTTGATTCCTTAGCCGTTCTTCAGCATCTATATAGTGTAGGTGTTCTTCTGCAGTCGGTTCAAAATAACAGATGAAGTACACTCAATGCCAAATATTATTTTTTGAATAAATGTAAGTGTACAAGTATTTCTCTCCCTTAGACACACATGGTGTCCTTGCTGCAGTACACACACACTGCAGATCCACATGTCAACTGCTTGCATGTCCACATCCACAAAACGGTATATCATTGTAGTATAGTACCAAGGTGAAATTGAGCATTATTTGGTTGCTACCACTTTGACTGCAAAATCTTTTGGTGGATTTGAAAGTGATGTTTGGAGTTAGGTTAATGCGGGACAAGGATTTAAATTATGGTCATGTTGAGTTCATGTTGAGTTCATGTAATCATGTTGCAATGTTTGTTGTGGCATAAATTAAATGTCAACATCGTAATCCATGGCGATGTTTCAAGAATCACACGCCTCATCAAGGAATAACAAACTCATTACTCGTCACCCACTACCCAGTGCCCACAAGAGATGGTTACAAACATTTTTGCTATGATTGATAATTGGCCGTAGCTTAACGATTTGTTACCTTTCATATTGTTTCAATGTTATTATTGTTACTCATTTATACTAATCATTTTTTGCAACTTGATCTTTTGTGTATGACTTGCAACTACCACCTATTTCTGATGTTGTAAGTACAAAAACATTTTAAGTTAAAAACCTAATTACCAATTTTGACTCCATCGGGTGCAAGCCAAGTTTTTTCGAGGATCCTCTGAGGCACTAGCTTAGACAATTTTCCGTGAAATTCCACTATTCTGAATGGGACTATTAATTTGCGCTAAGATCAAACCAAATGTAGAATGGGGTTTCTCATCTTTTTCAAAGCTTTCGGCTCCTCTACTTTCTCATCCGTCATTTGTTAGGTTTGCATCTTGCAACCCATATGTAATTCTCAGTTAGAAATGTGCTTTAGTTGTGCCCCGCATCGTCTCTTTCCTCAAAAGAGGAGCATTTTGCTTACATCGGCCTCTAGCTTCTATGAGGAGTGTTCATCCTACTACTAGTTACTCAGGAAATTTCCCGGAAACTTCCCTGACAGAAATCTGTGATAAGGTCGTGCCCCACTTGAGAAAGCGATGACAAAGGTAGCTCTCACAAAGTGTTGCATCTATTCCCCAGCTAAGGAGTAGTTTCATCTCCAAAGTTCAGTGGAAAAATGAAATGGGCGGTTAAACAATGAGGCAAAATCGAAAGGTGTACTTCAACCGAAAAATAAGTTGACCTCGACCGAAAAAGGTTTGTTGTGAACGACAAGCATAAATGGCATTACAAGATATGTTGTACACATAATATAGCAGTTAAAAGCGTCAACCTGTGATCCATCGCAGATGATCTCGGAGAAACTAGCTTATGTGAGAATGATTTGGATTTGCATGTGTCCATTATAGGATTTCTCATCCTATGCCATCCAAATCGTAACACCGTGTCTGAATTTCAGAGCCTTTTGGACTTGGGAGAGAAGTTAAAGAGGGGGGAAAAAAAGACGAATGATCAGGCACGCCTTGTCATTCATATCCTGGAGGACTCCGATTGAAAACATCCCAAATGGCTTACGAGTCGTTGTATAGAATGAGCATGCGACAACTACCTGAAGCGAGTGCATCATCAGTCACGGACAGCCGCAAAGGCCACGAAGACGACGTAACCCAATTGGTTCTTTGTGGCGCCTGGAAGCATGCGGACGACTCCATGGTGCTCGCGTCCTCCGCCACGTCAAGGACAACGGCTACCAGTGCATATTGTATAGTAATAAAATGGATTACCTCAAGTTGGGCGAGGGCCATGGTTCTCCTTCTTGCCTCATCTTGTGAAGAAGTGTGCATTCACATTTGCAGGCCCAGGGCCCTCTATTCCGAGAAATGAGCACGAAGTTACCCAGAGCAGAGAGGAAGTGGATGCTGCTCATAGAACAAAGCCATGTTCCCTACGATCCAGAGAAAGTGCTAACAGATCAAAAGCGGATGCCAGTATGCCATCTTTGCAAGAACGGAAGCGAGGCATCCTGCTCAAAAGCACATTCTTCTTTCCCTATGCAAATGGCAGCTATGCCGACCAGCCAACGCCACCGTCGGCTCACAACACAGCGCCAAACACCCAAACCTGCCAGCACGAAGTGCAAAGACCAACACTGGCCTCCGCATCAACAAAAGTACAAGCGGCACAGACTCGCTACGAAATGGTTTGGCAAGTTTGACAACTTAATGAACCATATGCTGTCCCCAGACAACTTATACTGGGCCAACTCTCAAACCCAACCCTCATCACACCAAGGCATCACACAGCAAGTCAGCAACACACCTGAGGGCAGTCAAATTTTCGCTGCACGTGGCCAATTCAACACAGAGACACAACAGAATGTATGACGGCAATCAAGATCACCACAAACATCGATTCATTAAGCCAAACGTCTGGGCTACATACCACTAGTCTCGACTAAAATGTGAAAACATTGGTTCACTCGGCAAGCACTGCAAAATTTTCAGACTACATCATGGAAGACTGGTTCGATAGACAGTGCTTTGCTTTCAGATGATTCTCATCTTCTTAGTCGCCCTTGCGGCGGAAGGAGCATCCCTCGGTTAGCCTGGCCTTCCCGCCTGTAGGCTGGCAGAGCACCGTCTGGCAGCCCGGGCAGACCACGACTGTCTGGGAGTGGCTGAACACGGTAGTGCTGCAATCACCAGAAAAATGTTTCAGTTCAGTGGGCCCACCATATAACAACAAATATAGTAGACAATGTTAATTTTTCAGTTGCAACAAACATCAATCAACAAGATTTTATAGAAGCACGGGGAACAAGTTGTGGTAATCAGTAAGTCATAATCGTTACTCACATCTAAACTGGTATAAACATGCTGAAGAGAACACATGGCTAAAACATAGGCTGTCAACCTTTGTAAAGGAGTGCCACCAACTGAATTTGGTCAATCAAAACTACTGAAACACACTCATAGGTTGAAAGAACTAGTGGTGTACAAACTATGGGCCATTGTTGCAATGGAACAGTAACCCATGACAAAGATTCCATACACAACAAATCTTACACAGACAAAGGAAATACTGTGCCCTGGCAGCTAAAATCTTCCATAAATTGCTACTGGAACCAATACAGGTGCATAAACATGATCGCGGACTAATTCCTAAATATAGTGCAGTAGGAACTATCCCTATAGATTAATAAACACCTAAAAAAATAATCTTGTGTGACATACAAATAGAACATAGCAAGGGATAACATAAAATTCCTATACACACAGATGGTAGGAAACATGTCAAGGGATCTTACATGTTGAAGCAGCCCTGGCACTTGACATCCTGCATGAAAACAATGCACCACCATTAGAGCTCACAGAACATGCACAATCAAAGAGAAGAAATCACTAATGCCATCTTGAAAGGCAGACAGGATAAACTATTACAAGCCCATAAAGTATGGCACCAAATGAGAAGTGAACAACAGCCACAAACTAAGCAGCATCAACAAATCGCAAACCTGAGTTTAATCCTAAGCAATGTTCTGATAGACGTAAATCATAGTGTACAAATGCAGGCACTATCATCTCATTGGGACTAAGCAATACTGTATTCCACTAGAACAGTGACGCTGACAGCAAATTATCATCTTTTAGTTAACCAGATTTGTAACTCTAGTTGCACAAAAAAAGGTCCATGGTGAGTTTGTTCCAATGTAAGCTTAGCCAGCCAACATACAGACCTAAACAACCCTGAAGCAACAACAGGGTACTCAGCACGCAGCAAACAGCTAGAAGCACCCACAAGTAACATGTTCAATTGTACGCCTTTGCACTCATGCAACCCAATGTCATATTGGCCTTGAGAAGATAACATCCTCACAACACATCAAGTACCATATTCAACAATCTTATTCTAAATTAACATATGTTGCATTCCAGCAGGTGTCTAATTACATTAAAATGTTTGAATTGAAGCCAGTTCTAGGCTAACTACTATGAAGCAACGACACGCAGCAGGTTCAAAACGATAACTACATAAGGTAATCTCAGCACCGCCGCTATTGCAATGTCGCGCATAATCAGCACACGCAGGTAAACACGGACACGTATAGTACCAAAAAGACAAGGAGCAAAAGGAGTACCATGAAGAAGGAGTTGGGGGACTGGACGAGGCGCTTCTTCTTGTGCTTGAGCTTCTCCAGCTCAGCCGGCGGGTTCAGCAGATCGATGTCATTCTGCAGCACCTGCAACCACCACCGAAATCACACCGATCAGAATCGAGAGCCACAAATACAACATCAAATTCGAACTAGAAACGAGAAGAGCCCAAACAGGTTCCACCGGATCGAGTCACCGTACGTACCATGGTGGAAGGGTAGGGTTTGCTCCGGCTCCGCGCTCGCTGGTCTCTGGAGGCAGGGTTCTCCGGAGAAGGAAGCGGCGGCGGCGGCGGGAGGCAGAAGGTGAGGAGGTTTAGGGTTGCGGTGTATGGTTATAGTGAGAGGGTGCAGTGATATCCGCCGTTGGATGGGAGATCGTGGGCCGGCATCGTTTTGTTGGGCCCGCGTGTCAGTGGGCAACCAAGTACTGGAGGCCCAGGGTGGATCGGTGGTGTCATTAGGAGGCCTGCTACAGAATTATTTTTTTAGATGCGTCCTTTTCTTTTAAAAAAAGTTTTTATTTGAGGAGTAAATTTCATGAATCTGTTACTGGTATTTTAGTGCTTCTTTTCAAACATAGGATGATCTGAAAATCATCATGGCTAGCATTGTGTATAACATAGGTTTTTGTATTGTTGATTAGCAGTAGCAACTAGTTGGGGTCCCGGGGAGGATGGCGCAGGCTAACTAACTCATTTGCAGGGATCAAGGAATCAAAATTCACTTTTTTCATGGAGATAATGGAACCTTTGTGCTACCTTTCTAGCGGAACTTGCGAAACATACTTTTCGGTTAAACTTTGATCTCAATTGAGCCTTCAATATCATCCCCCCCCCCCCCCCCCCCCCCCCCCCCCCCCCCCCCCCCCAAAAAAAAGAGAGAGAGAGAGAGAGAGTTGGAACAGAAAACAGTGCAAAAAAACAGAGAGGAAAAAAACTGTAAAAACCGGATGTATAAAAGAAAAAGGCAAAATTATGTTTGTTGAGAGTGGGATTTGAACCCACGCCCTTTCGGACCAGAACCTTAATCTGGCGCCTTAGACCAACTCGGCCATCTCAACTGTTGATGCAACTTTTTGTCAAAACATTTCTATAATTTGTTTTTCTCCCGGTCCACTCGTCTTCACACGTTCCTCGTGTCTCCCTTCCACAAAGCACCCGTCTCGTATGCGTGCGTTCGTAAGAGCAGCCCAACAAGCTATGCCAACGTTCCATCCACTGGGTGATCATTACAAATCCTTCGCCTTCTCCCTCGCCAAGCTCTTATCCGTGCTTGGTCTTGTGAACTCACACAGTTCAGAACCACGAAACACGACGCACAACACTTTGGTTATTGTATAATTAACCACAATGGCCGCTGCGCCGCTAGCCACCGCCCTCGCCGTCTTTCTCCTCGTCCTCGCGGCCATCATGGCCGACGGCGAGCCCGGCCCGGACGCCGCGCGGCTCGGGGGCATCGCGGACTGCATGACGGGATGCGGCATGGAGGCGGCGGGGTGCGGGATGGAGGTGGCAGAGTGCGCCGTGGGCTGCGTGAACAACAACAGGCGGCGTGTCGCCGGCGCCGCCGGGCCGCCGCCCGTCTGCGCCGCGGCATGCGGCGCCCACGCCAACGACGCCGGCTGCCTGGCGTGCCGCTTGTACGAGACGGCATACGCGCTGCAGTAGGCGTTAGTTATAGCTGCATGTAAAAGTATACGTCCGGTCCGTGCCATATGAATGTTTGTATCGGTCACCAACCGCAAGGCACGATCGAGAAACTACGTCATCGTGTATAGTTCTGTTCATTGATCCTACAACTTTGAGCTATATGAATGTTTGCTTAAGAGAATGTACTAGTTATACTTTTTTTTTTTTTTTTGAGATCGAATGTACTAGTTATACTGGGAAGGTTGCTACGTGTTGAAGGCAAGGCAACGCTTGTCATTGTGCCAAGCGTATGTCAAGGCAAATCACGAAGCTCTCTAAAAATTTGCTATACTAGTTATATTGTAATTTGGCCTTTAAATCAAGAACGCTGTTATAGGTCTTCCGACTCCATTCCGACTCTAAGCATTATCAAATCAGGGCCTTAAAATCAGGAAGTCACACGTCCACTTGGCCGTGGATTAAGTTAGTCGGACAGGAGTCGGTCAATTTCAGTTGGACGTGTAGCATTTTCCTTAAATCAAAGAGCACACAACAGAGTTTCGATCGAGAGCAGGGTTTGCAAAATTGTTGATAACCGGTCGGTTATCGCGATAACCGGACTTATCGGTCCGGTTCGGTTTCCTCAGTTTACCCGTTTTTTATTTTGAATTTAAAATGAATTTGAAATTTTGATGAATTTTATCCGGTTATTATCGGTTTGACCGGTTACCGACCGGACTTATCGGTTAGTTCCGGTTCGGTTGGAACGGTTTTGACGATAAGGTAAACCTTGATCGAGAGACCACCAGTGCCGTGGTTCCTTTCCCTGCCCTTTAGAGAAAACGCGATGGGCATTTCAGTTTAAATTTGTATTTCTCAATTTCTTTGCAATTCACCTCCAGTATTGGATTCCCTTCCATTTGGGCATAGTTGAACTAGAACGAATATGCATAAGAAACACGAACCGTACCAATCCCTCACACACACAATAAAAAAACACGAACCATACCAAATAACGCCTTCGGTATAATCCTTAGGCGATCTGAGTGCAGCACATTCGATTTTACGCGTTTGAACCCCTGTTTTACGTAACTTAATTTGGTTCGCGCGACCGGTCACTTCGTCTCTGGACATCCTTTCTTCCCGAATCGCGACCGATCCGACCGCTCGGACCATCTCAGGCATGGCGGAGCCAGGCCCGAGCCGGCCGGCCACCTCCGCCGCGGCCGGCGACTACCCGGAGCTCCTTGGCTTCTGCGCCCGCGCGGAGGCCCTCATCGCCGAGCTGCTACTGCTCTCCGACCGCGCCCCTCCGCAGTTCGCCGACCGCCGCTTCGACCCCGTCCTCTTCGACTTCCGGTGACCCCCCTCTCTCTCTCCCCGCGATAATTCATCACTGATGCATTGCGAAGTTGCAAGTGCTTCAATGCTCCTCTTCTTATTCGTTGGTCGGAACCCCCTAGTCATGAGTAGCCACCACCATTTTTAACTGGCGTTTTACTTCGCTCGCGGCGCAGGTACTTCGACTCCCCGGGTGATTTCGAGTCGAGGATCGAAGGCAATATAGAGATGGAAGCGCTGGAAGATCAACTCCGCGAGTCCTGCGGCCCCTACATGCAGAGGTTCTTCGCCTTGCTTGATGGCGCCGTCACTTACCACGAGGAGCTCTGCAGCTACCTGAATGACCTGCAGGTAAGATTGCTTTCGATGATGACCCGTTGCTTAGTGCCTTCGAAACGCGTTGGTTGATATTCATGAAGCTGATTAGTTTTGATAAACAGAGCATGTAACATGATGGCCGTACCCAGTATTAGGGACACTAAATGCGTTCTCTTTCCTTGTGTAGGAAGGGTTGTATGCACATTGCACATTGGATGGTGTGTTGGAGAATAATGGTGCTTGCCAGTTGCTTGTGGAGTCGATGTCTTTGTTTGGATGCATGATTCTGATAATGGAGCACAGAATTGGTGGGTTGCTGCGGGAGAGGCTCCTGGTGGCGCATCTGCGGTACGACCGCACTTTCAGCCATCCTAATGTGGAACGGATATGTGAGCTCTGTCGCCGGCATGTGCCTACACCTGGTTCTCCAGCTGATTTCGGGTCATCATCTTGTTTCTCGGAAGTTATATCTGTACAGAAGCCAGAGGACTTGCTTGGGAGGTTTCCATTTCCTGAACCTGTTGTGGATGCTGTCATAACCTGCTTGCGAAATGGCGATGTGTACAACCACATCCGCTTCTATCCTGACCCCCAGCACCGGACTACTGCTCTGTCCTTGCAAGGTGGACATCTTTATGTGCTGTTATTTTATTCTCGTGACCTTTTGCACAGAGGTTTGGTAATGCGGGAGATTGTTGACCGATTCTTTAAAGATAACTGGGTGGTTCCCATATTCCTGCATTTCTCGGTCGATTTACTTGTCTCGTGGGATGCGTATAAAGAGGCAAAGATGTCACTAGTATCCTGTCTTTCTCCAGCCTCGATACGTGATATTAGCCTACACCATTATTCAAAGGTCAGTATTAACCATTTTATTTGTTAGCACTGTTGATGTGAAGTGCAGTTCATTTCTATATGTGCTTCTTCCAGGAATTGTTAACCTGAGTTGAAGTTGAGACTTTGCTCTGCTCCATTTATGAATATTTTCCCCTGTTTTTTTAACACTTATTTTGATTTCCGCACAATGATTTTGCTTTCAGGTTCCTCATCTTTTAGCTGACTTGGGTGTTCATATACGAGCCATAAACAAGAAGTATGTGCTTGATAATTCTCCAAGCCTTCTTTCTATCATCAGAGAATGCAATTTCACGCTGCGTTGGCTTTTGCTTCATCGCCTGGTAAATCCCTATTTGGGCCCACATCAGGTTTTAATTGTATCATTAACATTGTGGTATTGAAATAATATATCAAGGCATCAAACCTGGATTATTCTTATCTTTTTGTTATTTTACATTCTAATATATTGCTTCATAGGCCAGTGATAAAAAGGCAAGGGACCTGGTGATTTCTATAGGGTCATCACAGCAAGTAGATGAAGGAAACCTATTAAAACTGTTACTCAAGGCTTCTAAGGTGAAGACTCTTCTCTGTGGGATTGAATATTTTAGCACTGGATTATCCTTTTCGGATTCAAATGATCATTGCTTTTTTATTTCCTATAATCTAGCTTGAGTTTGAGGTGAAGCAACTGCATGTTGAACTATTGAAAACTAGAGAAAGCACTTGGGACAAAAAGAGGCATGATGCTTTGGAATGTGTAAAGGACTTGTCTCAGAACTATCTTGGAGTTGGGGTATGTTCTAGATTTCCAATATAACCTGCTCAAGATCCGACTAGATGCTTCATTCCCATAGTATTTTTGCTTCTCTTTTTATGTTTTTGAGGGGGAAGTATTGTACTTATCTTATTGGGCGTATTAGCTGCACTAACCTTGGATATGATGTTACGACGTTTATCTTAAACTATGAATGAATACCTTAATCATGGTGATTTTCCTCTTTTTGAATAGACTGCATCATGCAAATTCAAGAATAAGACCCTGAAAGACTGGTTGGAGCACCTGTTTTCCGAGGTCAACACTGTTCATTTTCCCACTACATGTAGTTACTGATGATATTAGCATTTGCAGTTTTTCTATGAGGATTGGCGGTTTTATTTAGTGAAGTTTGTTCATTGTTGTTGATTATTTTCTGACAGGTTATCTCCCTGAACTATACCGCGATTGGAAGCTCTGGCAGGACAATCCATCGAGTGCTATCTACATTAAAGGACATTGAGATGCTCAACCAAGTATAATTCTCCCTAACCTCTTAAACATTAAATAGCAAAATTTGGAGGGATAGTTCCATAGTATTCATATTTTGCCTGCCTTTTCAAAAAAAATTGTGCAAAAACAGTAATGATGGCCACCATATTGTGTGTTTCCACAAGAGAACACCATACATAGGGAGTTACATGTATACTCTCTAATTCTGCTTCAGAATTTAACATCGTGTTCAGTGTTCTTAATAGTTCTAAAAATATCATTGGACATAAATGAAAAAGAAGATAAGACAATACATAAACTTGGTTAAAAATGGGGGAAGCGACATCGTGCCTTTTTAGTATTGTTTGAAATGCAACTGATTCTAGTTTCTTTCTCTATACTCTTTTTTTTAATTTTTTTTTTTTTTTTGCCTTTCGGTATCCATATTTATTATTCCTTCTGTTCAGGAATAAGAAATTTTTTTAATTTGAGTTATCAAATATATTAACTTTGACCATTTGTATAGAACGTAATTGGTCGTGAGGAAATAGTACCACGACTTCGTTTGAGAAAGAACAGAGAAAATAGTACCATGAAAATTGTTATAAAGAATGCTTTCAAACCATTCTCTCTCTCTCTTTTTTTTTGTATTTTTCACTGACATGTCAAGATGGGGCTGAGAGGGAGTAACTTTCTCTATTAAATGATGCAGATCAAAGAGAGTGTGCAGATAAAGGAAGGCTTTGCCAAGATACAGAAAAATCTTCATGACATGATCAAAGTCCTTAATTTGAACCAAGAGGCAACGAGTATTTTCACAGCGGTGAGGGCTTATCCTTTTGTATCTGATCCGGGGATTTACCCGAGCAAAAACATTTACCAGTTACTAATAGGTGTTCACCATTAATTACCCAGAAGTTGAAATGTTATCTAGTGATCCTCATAGAATCACTATAGTTGTATCTGTCTTTTGGTTGTAACAACATTTTTCTCCCCTTATCTCTGTCTTTTCTCAGATTACTGATGCTAAGTATGCATGGGTTTATCTTACACTGTTCGAGGCACTTCTTAAGAAAAATATCAGTCAGAATCCAGCAGAAACTTTATTATTGCATACATTGTTTTTAAAGTTTCAATCTTGGCTGAGTGCACCGGTCCAAAGGATCAAGCAGTGTGAAAGGTTCGTCTTCTGATCTTATCGTGTCAAGTTCATTAAAGAACTAATAATGATATAATATTAACGTTTGTCCATGCTAGGGTGTTATTCTCCTATATGCTTCACTTGACCTTTTTTTTTTGCTCTGAATGCATTCTGCATGTTTACAAAGTCATTTATTGTTACTATTATATTTTAGGGTTATCATATTTTGAATGACATCATTAGTTAGTACCAAAACTGTTAGTTAGCAGATATCATCAGATGATTTCCTTCTTTTGTAAATAGAGTTAATTCCTTTAAAAAATAAAAGAGGAAAGGGAATAAAAGAAACATTAATCTGTCCACGTCTGCCAACATCATGCCCTTATAATAGTTTGGACTCACGGTCGGCTAACTTTACCAGCATCATGTCTTTATGTTGATCTGCATAGCTATTGAGTTAACAAAGTTTAAAATCCTACTAGTCCTCATATTCGGAACTGATTAGTGTGTTAGTCTTCATGTTAGTTGAATATGTATCAGAAAAGATTTATAAGGTATCTAGATGAGAAGCATAGATTGGGCCCAAGTTTTATTTTTCCGTGGCGCAGATGTAAACTAAAATCTGTGCGGATGGCCCCATTTTGGGGTGTTGTATTCAGGACTCTCCTGCATGTTCGAAAAAAAAAGCATCAGATTATTCTGAACAAGAACACGAAGATGGCCTTCAGATTTCGATCAGCTTCCCTGTTTCTTGAACATATGTAATCTTCCAAGTGTTAATTACAGATATAGTAATAGTTGAATAGATACAAGATTGATATTTGTGAAGCATGAGAAACATGGCGCCTTCCTCTACCTCTAGGCAGCCCACTACTTTTTGTGTACTTGAGGGCGAGTTAAGAGTGGCTATTTCATTAAACAGTGAAATTAGTATTATAATTGCTGGATAGGAGAATTCCCCTTCAGTACACATATGTATTCTCCTTTCTTTATTGCATACCTTAATTAATGCAGTTCTATTTAACTCATGTTATTGGAACATGGAAATCTTACTTCTTGAATCTCAAAACTTGGCAGCCCTGATTATCACTGTGTCTCGACATACTATTCTTCGAAATATGCAGCTAACATATTTGCAGTTTTAGATGCTATCCCGGTAAGTTCCTTGTGAATAGTGATAAACACCACCTTTATTTGTCTTTTGTTACTCTGTAGTGTCAACTTATCAAGCTCTTTACCTTACTTGTAAGATAAGTTGGGTCGTTTTTAGCAGTTTACAGCCAGTACTCCACTGAATGACTTGAATAAAGAAGCATATGAGATATCAGGCATTTATGTTGATTTTCTTGCAAAAGTGGCAGGTTACTTTGCTAAAAAATACAACTGCCGTGAGTTATGTTAATGCAGACCAGTCTACTCATCTAGTAAATCGCATCAACAAGGAAGCACTGGAAGAGCTCATGCAGGTATTGGACTTACTGTTTTCCTTCTACGTTGTTCTGCATGCTACTTTAGTACTTTCATAGAGACCCTTATACTCAAGTCCTGACTGTTGTCCTCCTAATAATACATATATTGTTTTTAATCCATATCTGTACTCTGTTGTGTGACTTGTGTCTTTGATGACCGAGAAATATATGCATCAAATTTTCTATTTCATATACAAAAAACGGTCCTTCATTGGTAGGGACACAAGGTCACTGTAGATTTCATTTTTGAATTAATAGCCAGATTTATTATTCTCTTTACCTTGATAAATCAAAATGCTGAATATGTACGTGGGTATGCATTTATGGATTATAAATGTTTAGATATCAAATGACACATAAGTGCAATAGTTTCTGAACTAGATAAAACTGCCTGATCTCGTTTAGATACGTTTTAGCTCCATGCACAATGACCAAAGTACACATATGCCTTATGTGTGTGTATCACACATCTACCAACAAGCAAATAATAGGGGCGTTTGATGGGAAAGTTGACTGGAAAGGCTAAATGGAAAAGTATTTGCAAAGCAAAATTAACGAGCTAAAACGTGTCAAATCTCTATTTCGTACCAGAAGTGACAGTATGCTTGGTGCAGTAGTGCATCATGGTAGAGCAAGATCTAGTCAAATTGACATTATTTTGACGGCCTTGTGAATCTCTTCTTCTTCCTTTTTCCCTTTTTCTTTTTTCGCCGAAGTTGGATCAGCAACTATGTGAAGCACGGCAGGCTGCCAAATTATGTACTATTTCAGAGGTACTTACCACTATCTCAGTTATTACCACCGTAGAACTTTAATCAGCTTGTGTAAAGAAACATTATCTGAGAATCAGGATAGTATAGTAAGGGAACCATTCCATGACACTTGACTAATTTGTATCCAGTAGGCACTACTATGATATGTTCTGTGATTTTGGGTTTCACTGACATGCTTGTGGGATCTTCTATGACTAATGCAGGGTCTTCAGAACATATCAAAGAACTTTGATGACCTTATTAACCTGGTGTGCCCTTCTCTTTCATCATTCAACTCATATCTATTTGGATTGCTCATATTGTCTTTTGAATTGCATGCACATGAAAGTTAAGGACCTGAAGGCCGTGAGCGATAATTACTGTGCTTTAAGATTCGTGTTGGATTAGAATATTGGATTGTGCCTAGTATATGACCTGTATGATATGGGGTCTTCACATTGATGCTGCAGGAAATATGCGGATGAGTGTTAAAGTATGTTAATATATTCATTCAGTTTACATGTAGTTGGCATATTATTGAGCTGATCAGTTTTGCTGAAACACAGCCAGGCTGCTAATTTACAAGTTTAGGGGGAGAAAGCTGATTTTATTATGGCAGTTGTCTTGTGAGACGCAATATAGTTCAACTTTGGGACATGCTTCTCTTTTTTCTTTTTCTTTTCCGTTTTTTCACTGCTGGTGTGTTTATACATCCTGTTTCGTATGAAGAATTTAGGTGGATGGCTCAAGAAGATGATAAAGAGGGAACTGGCACTTCAGCTAGAGGGAAAATTGAAATGCTTAGCAAAACCCACTAATGGTACGAAACTGACCAATGTCGACTTACTATTTAACAATTGTTAATATATACTGCTACCAAATAGCACTTACTACTACACATCTAGTGAAAATTGAATCAACTTCATATTAGCCCAAAATATTACTCTGTAATCTTTGCTGCAAGCCTGCTACTGGAGATGAGCTTGTGGCAATCCTTAGTGCTGGATATTCTAGCTATGTATTAGCAGATAATACATGCGCATGCCGTCTTTTTAGGAACTAGATGTAGACTTTTTGCAGTTTGTAGTTTTACTTTGGATTAACTGGATTAGCCGCTACTAAATTGCACCACTGGCAGGTGATATAGAGAACGATCTTAACTCTTTGTCAAATTATATGCTCTCCCAGGTGCAGAGGGTAGAATTCCTTCAGGTGATTATTTCAGTATTATTTTAGTTTCTTGTCGAAATTTACCAATCACATTTCAGTTCAGTCTTATTTTAAGTTCCTTGCCCTTGTTTTTCACTATTCGTGAGCTGCAAAAGATGATTCTCCATTTGTTTAATGCATCACTACAGGATATATTGCATATTGATGGTTGCTCAATCTGGCAAGAAACATTGGCTGCCGTGTTGGAACAATGTGCTAAAAGGGTATGCCAGAGTCATCCCAAATGCTTTAGTAGTACTCTTAACTTGTATGATTGATCATTGTGTCCTTGCTCTTTTTCATTTGTTTTCCTTTTGAGTCTATGATAGGAGCTTTTGGAGCTTATGGCACACATGGAAAGGTCAACCAATGTGGTGAAACAGTTTAATAGTGTGTCCAGCCCAAGTACATTTTTCGGTAATATACTATATCTGTCCCTTTAGAGAAGCATGTTTGCTGTAGGTTTCACTAGTGATGCTTGTAGATAGTTACCGGAAGAGCAATAATATCTCACAGTTGGAGCCTGTCCTACTATTTTGCACGTCACAATAGAAAAATGAGTTATAGTTTGTACATTGGCTATACTTAACATCTATGAAGAGTTCAACATCCTTTTCCCCCCTTTGGGAGCCACCTCTGAAATTTGATGCGTGGCCTTAGATTAATATTTATCAAGGTTTTCTTGTAAAAAGCCCTACGCCCCCCCCCCCCCCCCCCCCCCCCCCCCCCCCCCTTTTTTTTTTTGGGGAGGTGAACACAGTGGTGGAAACCCGTACCGTACATTTGCTGTTAATCAAGGCAATAAGCTCTGCCGTGTAATTTTATTTTTGAAATTTACCAAGTGAATGTTGTAGATGCTGCCAAACCTTGTTCCCTTCAAGTAAAATGGTTTTTCTTTTTTTGCACAGTTTAAAATAGCACAACTCAATGTTTTGTTAATTCATGCTGTCAAATGTCAACAATCTCAGGCAACTTGCTGCAACATATAGTTCAGTTGACGAGCCCATCACACTCAATGTTTATAGAGGCCATGGTTGGTTGGTAAGTGTTTTCTTTTCCATGTCGTACTGATTCTAACTACAACATAACAGAACCATTTTCGGGTACACACACAGCTTGGAACACACACATAAGTGCATAGTCACAACGCTATTAAGGAACTAGAATCCTATGGATTTTCTTAGAACTGTTTTTTCAGGATAAAATGCATACATTGTTGGCTTAGTAATTGATCATATCTTTAAGCATGTGTAACCGCATGGTTAATGGTTGTAAGTGTTGTTCTTTCATGTCTTTGATTCTTCATATTGCGTTTATGTGTTGTTATTATGTTTTCTTTGACTGCTTAATAAAAAATCACACACTTCTCCTGCATATTAGAGGGAAAAAAAATCTAGGGATCTGAAACTGCCAAGGAACCATATGCTCTAGGCTGTGCTGCTGTAATGCGTTTTTTGCAGTTGCGTTGGAACTAAGCAACCGGTAGCTAATTTTGTTAGATAGCTGCAAGGCTTTGTGGAACTACACATTTTCAAATCTTGCTCTTTTTATGTCTTTTTTTTTAAACATGTTGATTTATGATTTTTTGCTCCAGGTTTGATGCAAGAGGACATGAGTTGCTTGGTATGCGCTTTTTTAATCTTCTGGAATTATGGTAACCTCTCATCTTTGCTTGTCATGGCATGACGTAATACTTGTGTTTCTGCCCATGAATTCATTCAGGGCTGGTTTGGATGGACGGGGATTAGGTCCAATCCCTATGGATTGGTAGGGAAAGTGAACTTACTTCCCAGCCATTTGAGGATTGGATCAAATCCTGGTCTATCCTAAGTTAGATAACATGCCGAAAAATAGACTGTTGCTCATCTATTTCATTTAGGGTACTTTATTAATATAACTTTTGGTTAACATACTTGAAATTTTATTTTCCTTTATATTTATTATATTTGATTCTTTGCGTTGGCTCAGGATACCTGATGTGCAATTGTGCTATTTTTCAGCGTGGGACAGGTTGGATTAGCATGCTTGGACTCCTTGATACACATACTCATAAAGCAGACCATGGAGAATACAGTGAAAGATTTACATAATTTGGTATGCCTTATAACACCTTAGAGTTATTGAACTTCTTGCATACGCTAGTGATTATGTGACCCTCTTTGTTTTTTCTTATGTTTTGGTTGCTATTTAATGACATGCATTAACAAATTGGCACATCTAACTTCAGGTTAATACGAAAAGCCAAGATGAACTGAGCAAGCTGGATGATCTTCTGGGCCCTCCTATGTCAATTCCTCTGATGGGCTGGTCATCATATAAGCAAATGGTATAAATGCAACTTCTGCTTCAGAAACCCCTATGCTTTTCGGCATATTGATGACACAAGCAACCCAGGAGCTCTGAGGCATAGTTATGCATTTTCTTTGCAAGTCTATTGTATCTCTGGGGTTACCAGGCACTGTTGTCTATATTAAAAGAATTTAGTGAAAATGATCCTGTGAACTAATTAGTTGATTTTTTTTTTGTCACACATCACCCATATAAAAGGCACTCTTGTGGTTGGAAAAATGATGGAGCAGCATGTGCTTTCTCTCTTCTCTTGTACTTGCTGAGTTTGTTGTTCATTACATGCTATTAGTTATAGTTTGCATGTCTGGTATAATTATAGTAGTTTACAATTATAAACCGTTAATACAAATGCACTATTTTAGTTGCTAAAAGGATTGCATTACTGTTGCAATTTTCTCTACTAGCATATGGGGGGATTTGCTCAGGAAACTATTATAAGGTTGACAATTTAATTTGTTTCTGTACTAGTTATTGAACTATTTGAAGTAACTTGAATCCTTTGTGAGAACTTTTCTTTTGTGAAATATAGCACAAATTGATGTTCAATCCAGTGGGAAGTGCAAAAGTGTAGAACCCTTCGGTTTGACTATATATTTGATTTATTAATTTTCAGTTCTACATTTTGCATAGGTAAAGATGTTTGACTCATCATGGGGACCACTAGTTGAGAAATTGGCAACAATTGGACAGCTGCAATTGGTTCGGAATTTGATATCCTTTAAACTGAGATCTGCGTGCAAGGTTAGGAAATTGAAGTCTTTTAGTATCCCATAGCCTAAACATTTTATTTCTGTAAATATTGCTCTGTAGTGGAGTTGTCAAATTCAAGTTTAGTTATTTGTCATTTGCAACAATTGTGAAGAACTATTAGCTTGGTTATTACCAGTAACTCTCTTTATGTATGGACCAGTAGAACAGTAACTATCCTATATGTTTGTGTATTCCGAACTTGAATTTTTATTTCTCATGGGCGGAATCAGTTCGTTAAGAGTTTGATCAAATTTGGATTGTACGTTGAAAGTTCGCACATAATCATTTCTATTGCCCGTGCATTAGATTAGTCAGTGAACCTGTAACCATCCTGCGGCCAGGACTTCCCCTTACCCTCTGAAGTTAACCCGACCCTGAATCAGGAATTACTCTTGTTATGGGCTCCTTGATTATGCATATTTTCAAGAAGCAATCACATCAACCACTTGATTTGTGAATTCAACATATACTGCACATATTTCCCCTTTCTTCTAAATCATACATGTGATGTACTGATATCTCTGGCAGATCAAAGCAAACACTATAACCTCGTCTGTTGAGGTTCTGGTGTCTTCAATTCATATGCAGAAACAAACGTGTGAGGTCAGTTTCAGCAATACACAATATGTCAAGATCATTCTAGATCATATTAATCAAGTACTCATAAGTTGTCTTCACATGGTCATGCTTACAGTCAGGATCTATGGATCAGACTATTCGACTCTTCCATCACAATATAAAGGAGCAGCAAAGGTTTTGTGGCCTGCTTTCACCTCTTAAAGCTATCTATAGCTCAGACGACCCTCCTATGTTCTTGACCAGACTGCTATCCGTCTTTTCGATATCACAGGTTTCTTCATGAACAATTAAGAATTGTTGTTAGTTGAGATCATATCTCGAATAAACCCATGAAAATAATATCTTTATTTGGCTGAGTGCAGTTGTCAAGATATGTGCTTGATGTTCACTTAGGCAGTTTGACTAGTCCATTAAAGAGGTCTACAGCCGATTTCTCTGCCGTGGTATGAAACTCAAGTCCACACTCCACAGTATCTGAATAATGCATCTTATTTTGTTGCTAAACAATTATATATTTTATCTGCCAGATTGTAGGCCTTTGTACGCTCCTGCGGCAGTTTGATTCTTTCTGTACGATCCAGTATATTCAGGTATTCCTTGTATCTTGAATGCTTGATCCTTTCCAAGACATACACTTAGGACGAAAAAATTGATCTATCTTGGTTTCAGTTCATGGTTCAGTACATGCGAACGGCAGAAGCAGCATTCGATGCCATGACTGATGCACACAAGGGAATTACACATTCTTCTGAGGTAAAAATCTGTTCCAATATTTCTGTCATTGCAAATGCACATCGTTAAGTTTTCCTGTGTCAACCCCCATGCACTATGATTTTAACAACAGAACTTGTGAGTACCACTAACAGTTAGATGCCATGATTTAGTGATTTTAGAAGCTAATAGTAGCAGTCTAGCGCAATGGGCTCATTTAACTAGTTGTATTTTATTGAGTCAGGATAGGCCATAGTCGCTTTGTTTCTGTTTGTTTTCTTTTCCAATATTCAACCACTGTCATTCACTCTTGTAATTGTTGCAGTCGCCAAAGGCAGTGTTTTGGTTGATATCCTTCTGCAAGTACATGGACATCTCAAGGGATGTACTAGAGTCATGCTTGCCCGCTTGTGTTCTTGCAATTCTCCAATCATGAATCTTCTGTTGTAAGTACACTTGAACAGAGTTTAGCAAAATCAGACCATTAACTAGTAACAGAAAAGAATCTTTCGCAATTTTACGCAAGGAGTTTACTGAAGGGAAAACAGAAGATGGGTAACAGTTTATACAGAAGGGGACATGAAGACAGAATCGGACTACAGGGTGTTTGAAACATGGGCACCAGTACCACCACTAGACCGAGCTTCATTGGATCTTGATGGCCAGTTCTAGTTATCCTCCTGGGCATAGCTAGCGGCCTCGGTGTTCTTGATAGACAAGGGCTTGAATGTTAGCTAGCTCTCATTTAAACAAAAGATGCTTGAATGTTTGTTAGCTCATTTTTTTCTCTCCTCCTTTCCTCTTTTTTCTTGTAAAATAATGTTCTACAATCTTTGCATTCTTCGGAATTGCCTTTCTCCGCTGATTCTCTTGATGTACCCAAGGCTCGTCGGCGTCAGAAAACGATGCCAGCAAGTGACGGGCATGCAAGAAATTTTGGTGCTGCCTCACCTAACACTCGAGTGGGAGCGAGTTAACCCCGCTAGAAAAACAACTCAGAGGTCTAACACAAATGCTAGACCATTCGCGTCAATCGCAAGTATTGTACCCCGATCTCTTTCTGACTAAAGAAAGTATTTTACTACGGTAACATGTTTAACTGGTTCTTGAACAATTCCAGAGACACAGCTAATGTTAACCAATGCTCCCAACAGATCTCGATGACCAAATGACCAAAAAGCACTAAGGGCGGTTACAATGCTACATGTACGTAGATGGTCTCATTTCCAATCATATGCAACACCATGTAATATTTTGATGATACGAGGGAGGGCGGTGAGAGGGAAAAAAGGTGGCTTCTTCGTGAAATAACCGCCTCATAAAGCTAAAATCAATAAGGTATGGCTTCTACGGAGCTCATGTAACTCAAATATTTTTTCATCCATAATTTAAAGGATTATATATACAAATGCTACGAGACAATTAAAAAGATAATCTATTATAGACGTTATCTCGTAAATTGTTTTAAGACTACCTGTCATGCATGAGATGGTAATGAGATTTTCACGGAACAGCATAAAAGTAGCCCATTTTTTCGCCATTCTTCTGGATCGCAGAAAAGCTCGGCACATTTTTGCCATATTCCACATCTCCAACCGCACAAAACACGGTCAAAACGGTTGTTCCATCGCGTCCTGCTTCCATGGGTAGCCACACGAATCGTCCCGTCTCCCAGGCTATTTAACGACGGCACTGCCCGTGTGCAAAATCCAGGCCAGTTTCACTACCCTCCTCCCACCCCTCTGCAACCAAATAAGGTTTCACCTTTCCCCCAAGCATCAGCCTCGCTGAGGCCACACCATTAACAGGGGGGAGGGGAAAACACACGGCCATGGCCTCGCTCCGCATTCTTCCGGCGATGATCGCCATTCTCTTCTACATCCTCTTCTACGTCGTGGCTGACACTGCCGTCGCCACCGACGCTCCCGACTACCTCGTCCAGGGCCGCGTCTACTGCGACACCTGCCGCGCCGGGTTCGAGACCAATGTCACCGAGTACATGAAGGGTATGCCACTTCTCAATTCTGCAATGATAACGTCTCTGAATCCATGAACATCTGCAAGAAAGATGTACCCCTTCTCTGAATCTGCAGACAAGTTTTACGTACCCAGACTCTGAAAACGATCAATGACCTGGTATGTTCAGAAGTTCAGCACTGGCTCACCCCTATCCTCTTCATGGCAGGTGCTAAGGTCAGGCTGGAGTGCAAGCATTTCGGCACCGGCGTCGTCGAGCGCGCCATCGACGGCGTGACAGACGAGACCGGCACGTACAAGATCGAGCTCAAGGACAGCCACGTGGAGGACATCTGCGAGGTCGTCCTCGTCGAGAGCCCCCGCCCAAACTGCGCCGAGGTCCAGCCGCAAAGAGACCGCGCCCGTGTCGTGCTCACCAGGGACGGTGGTATCTGCGAAAACCTGCGCCTTGCCAACCCGCTCGGCTACTTCACGGACGTGCCGCTGCCCGTCTGCAGCGCCCTGCTCAAGCAGTTCGACTCGGCTGACGACGATGAGTAAAGAGTAAGGCGACGATCGTCGTCACATCACCAGACATGTTGCACAGATGTGTCAGCGAAATACAAAGCAATATTTGGAAACACGAGAACTGTAATTTTGCTGTCAATCTAATGTTACTTACAAATTTGTGACATTCCAGATTTTAAGATCTGAGTTCTTGTTCGTGCCACCCACTCTTCTTTGACATACAACAGCTGCAGCATAAAAAGGCATGCTGGAGCAAACATTTAACGAAAACTTGTGAGTCTGATAGCACGATAAACACCATTTCATTTCTATAGGAAGTTGCTAAGTTACAGGATTTCATAAGAACTAGACAAGGCCAAGGTGTATTTTGCACCTACAGCACATCATTTCGATTACATCACATTCATGTAGTATGGACTAATCCTATAGGGTTTCCATCACAAAGATTGTCCAAGAAGACGATGGCGGCTCTTCACTACCAAGGTTTGAGATCTCCCACAGGTCCAGCAGTCCAGTTGAGACGCTTGTCTCCAGGTTGTAAATACGTGCCTTCTGGGTGTGGGAGCTTGCGAGCTAACCCGTTCAAGATTTGGTGGAATGCGTCTCTTGGTTGGGCTGGCTGCGGGAACAACATGGCCTGCTTCATTGATGGATTTGCAAGTAGCCTTTGCTTTCTTAAAATATCATCGATAGGCATTGATGTGAGGATTGTATCCAGCTTTGGGACATCCTTCTCCTCAACAAAGACACCAATTTCCTCCCATGGGATGGCATCCGCAAATGGCAGCACAATGTCATCAGCTATAATGACTGGAATGCAGCCAAAGACTACAGCCTCAACCAACCTAGGGCTCCATGGTGCCCAACCCAACGGGCACAGGCAGAAGACAGCACGCTGCATGTCTTCATAGTAGGTGGCAGGGTGATCAGTGGAAATGTCAAATAGAGGGTTGCTCTTGAAATTCTCCCATAGGGAAGCTCGCGCACCTCTGTACAACAATATTATGAAGTGAGTAATGGGATCATATTAAGACACAAAATTCAAACATGTTAAAGCTTTAATGAGGTTTCTACCTTGCATAGTACCCGCCCTCTGGATCATTCCCAGTGTCATAGAAAAGTCCCCTGAAGTAAACAAAGATCGAGCGTGGAGTATCAGGGGAAATCAAGTGAGCTTGCATTTTCTGCGGAGGAGCGAAGGGCGGTATAATGATAGAGCCCTCCTTCAGACAGACATGATTCTCCTGTCCAAAAGTTTGGACCAATGTAGCACGTCGCAACAATGGAAGAATTCCACGCTCGATAGCTTTTTCTTCCTGTAAATGTCAACACAATTGTCACACATACAAATTCTTGGTAACATGGTAGTAAAGGCAGGATCTATCTGTGATTCCATTCTCTCTTCAAATAAAATATTATGCACAATGAAAACCAGAGTGAACATGGAATGCGAAGGGAGGTGCAGTCACCTGATAGTGAAAGCATGCTGCAAAATCATGCGGGACAACAAAGAAATGATCCGCTCCATCAGTCCTGTTCCAGTAGGGCCATTTGTTCGAAATATACTGGATTGCACTCCTCATCACCCGTGGTGACTTGAACGGCAAGGGCAGTCCAGCAGGTGTTAGATCACAAGTAGTATAAACTGGTGTATAGAACCAATCAGCTTCCTTGGGATTCAGTGTCCGCACAGCGCTTGAGAGTAAGAAACGATGCATGAATATCTCTGCAGCAAACATGTGATTGAGGCACCGCGGATCCTTGGTAACCATCTTCTTATTGTACTTTCTCGGCAAGTCATAGATGAAGACCTTCAACCTCCCCACAGGGTTATCTTCCAAAACATCACCAGCACTCCCTACAGTTCCATAGTTGTTTCAGTGGAAATAAGATGAACACACAACAAAGCAAAAAAGCGGCCATCTCTACTTAAAATTGTGCACTATCTTTAGATAATAAGTTAATTATATTTCACTTGAAACTTTTGATTTCAAAATCCTTCTGATATTGAACGCATTCATGTTATTAAGTTGGATTCCACATCTCAGTCAACTGAACCAAAGTACTTTCATACATTCATAGTTGTATACCGTTGCAGGGAAAAAATACAGCTCTTTTATCTTTGCTTTGTGATTGGCTACCATGCTACATAGTCATCCCTGTGGCAGAAACCATGGTTATGAGCCACAAGAACCCACAATAAACCAACATTATACATTGTTTGTCCGCATGTACATAATCTTAGCGACGAGTATGGTGCCAAAAATGAATAGCGCCCCGATACAACCCTACAGCTAGCAACCGAACAATGGCATCCACGATAGTGAAGAGAAAAAAGATCGAACTTGAACCACAAACTCAAAAACAATATCACAGAAAATCAGACAGAAAGGGGCCTAACAAAATGAAGAGGATTAATTTGAAAGAACAGCTAGGCATTTACTGATGCTCAAGAGCTAACAAAAGCTTAACAAATCAGACAACAGAGGACCAAACGAGGAAATGAACCCACAATCAACAGCTCTACGGGCTTCCGAATCCAAAGGGATGTAAAGAACAGCAACACGCAGGGTGGAAAACAGGTAAAGGAATCGAAAGGCATCAGCTTTGAACAGAAAGGTTTAGAGAAGGGGAAGACCTGAGATGCGCTCGCTGTGCTGCTGCACGGCGTGTTCGGCATCGACGGAGGCGCCGCCGCCAGCGGCGGCTGCAGCCTGCGTCGAATAGACGGAGGCGGCCAGCAGCAGGAGGGCCACCGGGAGCCATCCCGTTCTTGATCCCATCGCGGACGCCTACTCCGGCCTCCACGCCACCGGAACCGGCAAAGAGAGACCTCAACGAGGAGATTGGACTTGGGAATTTGATAAAGAGGGAGGATCAGATTGGGAGGCTAAGCAAAGGAGATTTTGTTAGTACCAATGGAGAGAGAAAGAGGAGATAGGAGAATGGGTCCAGACCCCAACAACTAGTCCACAGTAATCAAATGGAGGCACTTCCTCTTGAGTCCTAGATTAAGATGTGGTTAGATGTTGTATTGATAATTACCACCACAGTATCCTATCTTAAAAAAAAAACTATTCCTTTTTTGTCTGACCAAAAATGTTATTTCCATTAAATGGAGAAAGAGATAGTACTGGTAAGATATTGCAAGTATACAGAATCAGAATTGATAAATTAATAAATAAAATAACAACAACGTGTTCATAACTATTATTATTCCAGGCTGAAATTATCATCAATCAGTGGCTGGTCACCGCTTGTTTACCAGAGCCTGGAGCCCGGGACACGCTCGGCCATGGCGCTGCTGTTGACGACTTCACTAGAACCGTCAAACGGGGGAACGGCTGTAGCCGAGACTTGACAAAGTCATGGTCCCTTTGCCATGTGCAGCTTAAGTACCTTATTTCTTTGTTATCACGATAGCTAATTCTACTTTGCCTCGTATACGTCCCATCCAGGAGGATCCCTAGAAAATATTTAACCTCTCGTTTACGTTAGCCAGTTCAAAAAAGAAAAAAAAAATTATCGTGTAGCAGTGCATGGATGTTATTAAACTCGCTTCTTAAGGTCGATCTTGCCTTGAATGGAGCTCGTTTGGCAATACGTTTACCTAGAGGCCGTACCAAAGTTTATCGAACTCAAAGCTTAAAACCCTCCAACCCATGTATCACATTTAGGACAGGAAGTAAAATTTGCACTGAAAGTGCGCATCTTTTGCTGTAAATTGCAAGTTTCTATAATGAAAGCTATAGCTTTCCTAGTTTCTGATTACTGGAAAATTTATCATGTGTGTCATATACAGCATACAGATTGTTTAAAATTGCAAAACCATATTACTATTGTTAATTATCATTTTTCCCTAAAAAAAATTGTTCATTATAATTTTTTCTTGAGACCACTATTGTTCATTATATTTTTGTATGGTGCAGAAAACGAGTCATGAAGCGTTCTATGGTTGAAAAAAGGACGAGGCATCTCAAAAAAAAAAAAAAAGACGAGGGAAAAAAAATAGGAGACTGTCTAGGTTGCCTCGGAACTGACATATTTTTTTTTTTCGAAAGGCCTTCTGAAGATATCACTCGTCATTTCATTACACCGCGTGACGCCGGCCACAAGTACCAGGACCCATCCCACGCAGCCAATGCCTTGCTGTTCATTATACGTGGTCGTTTTCTCATGGCCATGCTTTTTTTGTTTTGGAACAAAAACTCATGCTACCATGTCCATGAAGACAACCGGCCGGCCACATACGAAAGTGTGCGCGTTACTTTCTTTGGCAGATAGGCCCGTGAATACAGCCACATTACTGCCAAGTGGACCCCCTAACAGAAGAATCAGAGAATCAAGTGGGCATCCAAAAGCAGCATGTACTACAATAACCAACAGAGAATCTCCCGGTGTTTTATCTCAAGTCCACGTTTTTTTGTATAAATACTAAAACAAATATGTCATGGTTAAAATATTGCTAATGATAAAACAAGTTATAAAAAAATAAATAATATTTGCGTAAATTTTTTGAATAAGACGAACGGTCAAACATAATGTCTAAAAATCAAAAGCGCCACTTATTCTGGATAGGAGTAGTAGCAAAGAACAGCAGAAAAGCTTGGTTAACATATACGAACCAAAGCTTCAATAACTAACTTCATATCACATATATAACATGGGATAAATATGAGTGCGCTTATTCATCACACAAAAACGAGCCAAAAAGCATTCAAGAATCCTCCCTACTGCATCCCAGAAAATGAAGTTCCAAATGAATTACAGCTTACATCTCAGTAGCAAATTATTTTGTACCCCAAAATGCACTTTGGCAGATTAACAGTCGACCATCATGGCATGGCAATTACCCTCGTGAAACAAAAATTTTAGCCAAACAGAGAAAAGAAAACAATATAACAGCACAGCAGAGATTCGTCTCTGCAAAGGTAGATAGATATATGGATATCCCGGGCTCTTAACCTATGAGAAGCTTGTTCTCTTCCAGGAAAGAGTAGGTTGGGACCTCCAGGTTGAACGGTGCAGGGCCCTTGCGGATCCTCCCGGAGATGTCGTAGTGGGAACCGTGGCACGGGCAGAACCAGCCACCAAAGTCACCAGCGTTTGGGAGCGGGATGCAACCAAGATGAGTGCAGACGCCAATGACCACCAGCCACTCAGGGTTCTTCACACGCTCAGCATCCTGCTCTGGGTGACGCAGGGATGCAACATCCACACTGTTGGCTAGCTTGATGTCATCGTCTGTACGGCGCCTGATGAAGACTGGCTTTCCACGCCACTTCACGGTCACTGTGGTGCCTGGTTCGATACTGGAGAGGTCCACCTCAAGTGAAGCAAGGGCAAGCACATCCTTACTTGCTGACATACTCAGGACAAACTTCAGTATGAGGAGACGCAGCAGTGAGGCATAGATGAATCTCCCACCACTAAGAACAAAGTACGCAAAGGCGCGCTTGCTGGGATCACCAGGAGGATATCTTTCATGGTTGTACTCATCATAAACCACCTTTGGGGTAGGGTTCTTCACAGCAGCCACGGTTGCTGGAAGGTCAGCCAAGCCAGCATCTTGGTTCCTTGGGACAAGAGTTTCAGTTGAAGCAAAACCTGCATGAAGAAGCGATAATCATTGCACAGTGTATATTAAGATATCAACAAGCATTAACAGTATGTTAGCACGATGACGTTGCAAACTTTTCAACAGTAAAAAGAAAGCAATCATATTCAATCTGCAGGACAAAGAATAAACTAACAACTAGAACGAGTTGGAAATGACCATCCTAGTATGGGCTGAATGAAAGTGAAACAGTATTGAATACAAGCAATTGTACCATAGATTAAGAAGTAGTGCCATTCTATGATCCTTTCATTTAAGGTTATATTGATCTTGATAACAATCAGTCATGCACAGCAGATTGAAGACTAACAGAATGCAAATGGGATCAAAACCATAAAATGATCTTTCCCATGACTAAACCGATTGGATTAAGCAGAAAGATGACAGGATGGAATGGGTTTATATTAGAAAAAAGGTGAATGAATGGCACATAAGTAATAGGCACTTATTCAGTGACGGATCGTGGAATAGAGACTATTTCAATGGTAAACAATGGTTTTCCTCATCAAGAGATGACAGTGCTTACTGACATTAGTAAATAACCAAAAGCAATATGAAACAGGGCAACTAATTAAATATAAATGGAGTACTTTACAAAAGCAAGGTTTAGATGCCTACAGCAACAGATAACATAAGTAATCTGACCAGTAAAAATAGAATGTATGCAAAATGCCACATGTTACTAATGATTCTTTGTTTCCGGAAAGGCATCTGAGGCAAGAGATGCACGTCAGTACAATACCTCTCCATCACTACTAGTATGATCTAATCATGGTACAAAACAGCATGGCCTTGCTGTTGATCCAATCCATCACCCATTTGACAGGTAAAGCCATAACAGTACTTAAGCAGTGCCCATGTAGACCAAAAAAATGCTTAAAATGCTACATACAAAGGAATAGGTGCCAGACAGTAAACCTGCATTCTAACGTTGATTAACAAGCAATTCTTGCATATAGTTGAGAGTAATACCGCCATTCATAATCCTTTTTACTTTGGGCGAACAGAATGCGCATGGAATATGATAATCAACCTCTAGATGGAATTAAAAGGGAAAAATGATGTTCCCTTGTGAGTCAACAGATTGGATGGTTCAGTGAGATGATAGTGATGGCAGGAGTTATTCACAGTGCCCACTGTTATGGTTTTCGCTAACAGGTACAGTAGCAATGTCAATCCAAAACTGATATGAGTAAATAACCAATTAATAATGACATACTTTAGCATGTTCTGGATGTCTGAAGCAACATTAAAAGATAGTAGAAGTAATCTGAACGGTAAAAAACCAGACAAGAAGCACACGTCTGAATATAGTGACAATGATTTTTTACCCCACTTTCCTGGCAAGGAGAACCCATTATTGGTTCATAAAGCATTTGGGGAATAAAGAATAAGAGAAGTATACCAATGCAATGCATCTCCATATCTACTTGTATACTCTAATGAAACGCTACAACACAGCATGGCATGTTACTGACAAAATCAATCGCCAATTTGGCAGATAAAAGCCAGTGCTCGTACAGACCGGAACACAGTGGAACTGCTACATATCAAGAAATGGGAGCCAAACAGCATACCAACAAGCAGCAAACAACAGGATATCCTTATGGAAATGGTGCAGACGTACTGGGAACAGAAAAACATGCTATATAAGCAAGCTGACCACACAGCACACACTACTCAAATGGATAAGAAATGCTACACAGATGGCTACCATCGTTAAGGATCATATGTATCTACGCCATTAAGAAGACCCATCCACATTTAGAATGATCGATCACTGCGGCATACAAAACAATGATTCAAACAGGAAGGCTTCCACGTAATATCAGCACAAGCTAGAACCTAAACACCATCTACCTCGCTGTCACTACCTAATCACAGATCACGGGATCCCCGGCGAGAGGATCCCGTTCCCAACCCGAGCCGAATCAACACAACAGCCGCGTCACGGATCAGATAGGAGAGCGACGCACATACCCCTGGCGGCGGCGAAGAAGGGGGACTCGATGGCGAACCGCGGCTGGCTGCGGGCGCGGGCCGAGTCGTCGTTGTCCCCGCCGGGGCCGGCGAGGGGACCCCTGGCCGCGGCGGCGGCGGGGCGCCAGGAGAGGGAAGAAGAGAGCCTCCTCCCCGCAACCCTCAACATGGTGGTCGTCGTCCTCCGGCTCCTCCGCGGGTGGGCTAATCTAATCTCCGCTAGGGTTCGCTCGCCCGGTCGCCTCGCCTCACGAGGAAGAGAGAGAGGAAGACTAGAGAGAGAAAGAAGGGGAGGAACGAGAGGTGGAGAAAAATATTGGGGAGGTGGGCTGCATGGGCTTGATTTCTCTGGCCCAGTGACTTCCGCGGGGCGAATTTTTTTTTTTATTTTTAATTGATTTTTTATTATATTTTTATTAATAGTCGCACGTTTTAAAAATTTGCAAAAGTAGTCGCCCAATTGCCCACCCATAGGGCGATTAAGGCTTATCGCCCGGCCAAAGGGCGAGAAGAAGCGCGATGGGGCCTAGTCGCCCCGCGGTTGGGCGACTGGACTCTTATCGCCCGGCAGTTGGGCGACAAGCACTGTAGCGACTCTTGTCGCCCTAATGTGGGGCGACAGGTTACTGTAGCAATTTTTATTTTTCGAATTTTTCTGTATTAACAGTTAAGCCTCCCAAAGACTAAATTAAAAATACTTTGACACATCTAAAGACAATGGTGATTTTAATGGTGGTGAATAATATGTTGATGCAACCATTTTAACACAGAACAGGCCAAAAGTTGTTGGTAATTTTAAACTAAAAATCCCTGAATCAAGCTAGCTGTTAAGCGCTAATTGAATTTTTAGACCATCTTAACCTTCTCTAAAAATTAAGAAAAAATCTAATTTCAAAATCTGACTCCTCTTAATTCAAACTGAAACTATGGTCATTTGAAAGTATGGTCATTTGTACTTTGAATTCAAATTCAAATTCGAATTCAAATTAAATTCAAATAATTCAAATATTTTATATGGAATCTAACGCTAAAAAAAATTATATTGGTACTACTAAGGATGCAATGAATTTAGGTAATTTTTTCTTAATTTTTAGAGAAGATTAAAATGGTCTAAAAATTCAATTAGCGCTTAACAGTTAGCTTGATTTAGGGATTTTTAGTTTAAAACTACCAACAACTTTTGGGCTGTTCTGTGTTAAAATGGTTGCATCAACATATTATTCACCACTATTAAAATCACCATTGTCTTTAGATGTGTAAAAGTATTTTTAATTTAGTTTTTGGGAGGCTTAACTGTTAATGCAGAAAAATTTGAAAAAAAAATTGCTACAGTAACCTGTCGCCCCACAGTAGGACGACAAGAGTAGCTACAGTGCCTGTCGCCCAACTACCGGGCGACAAGAGTCGACTAGGACCCCATCGCACTTCTTCTCGCCCGTTGGTCTGGCGATAAACCCTAGTCGCCCTATGGACGGGCGATTGGGCGACTAGTCTTGCAAATTTTTAAAACGTGTGACTATTAATAAAAATATAATAGAAAAATTGATTAAAAATAAAAAAAATTCTCCGCGGGGCTCTGTGATTCTTGGGCCCAATGGCGATTTAGCTGGCCTGCTGTCATTTCACCTTTCCTTGTTATTATCTTTGACAGTATTATGGTCCTACTCACCTTGAGTGCCACAACACACAGAAATGAACACAAACCTTGTACTGATTAACATGGATCACAAATGCCAATCAGTATCGGACACAAAAATGTCAAATGCCAACCAGTATCAGACATATCAGACACAAAAATGTCTTTCTTATAATCCCACGGGACTAAGTACAGCGCAGGCAACTATAGGATGATTGGTCACACGAGAAAAACAAAGTTGAAGAAACGATCGAGTGAAAAACTAAAATTTACACGGTGAACATGACAAGGAAAATGTCTGGAACCCTGCCGGAATCAGGCTACTGCATTTCTTACACGAGAACACATTCTGTTTCTGTTAAGCAGAGAATGTAAGAGACCAATGGTCGTTGGATATCTTGGCAGTGACCTTCAGGGCTCTGCCTGTTCCTCATCAGCGGCCACGGTGGTATGCGCTGGGTACCTCCACATGATGTCCGCCCAGGTACTCTGCCCGTCCGTCACTTCCTTCACTACCGAGGCCACCTCATCCACCTCAACGCGGACCTGGTCTTTGCTGTCCCGCTCACGCACCGTCACACTTGAAGTGGAGTCAACCGTAATTGCCAGGGGGACACCAATTTCGTCGGTCCTTGCATAGCGCTTACCGATTGAAGTACCTAAAACAACCATACATGGTCTAAATAAGATGGCAAACTTCCAATACGTATAAATGGATGTGCATTCCAGAAACAACTAATAGATCATGAACTTATATTTGAAGTATCCATAACATCAAGTCTCTTTATATCGGAATGGAAAATACATAAAGATCAATAGTTTTTCCATCATGTTTTTAAAGTTCAAACTTCGTCCGACATACTCAATGAACAGTAGCATGATTGGACAAAAGTTGCTCACAATAGACATTACTTAGGTAGTGAACCGAACTTCAGGGGTGAATTGGAAAGTATGTGAATAGCATCAAATGTTATTCAAGAACAAAGTCTGCAATTGTTATGTTTCATTCAATCAAACTAATGGTTCAATGAAATGGCATGAGACAAGGTGCATGTCTATGTGGACTACGGAGATAGTGACTGGTACAAGGGTTTTAATTTTTGATATTTGAGCAATCCAATTGAAACTCAGGAGTGTTTACGTAATCGATTGGAAAAAAGTCGGTTTGAAAGATAGCAGAGCAGGCATATTGAGTACTGACTGAACCCAGACAACAACCAACTAAGGACTACAATAGAAACCATCGATGAACAAACATTCAAATTTGTAACACAAAAACAAAATAGCTACTATGTAGTTTGTTGTTTCCCTAAAACAATTGTAGTTTGTTAAGCTCACAAACTCTCTCTCTACACACCTGACATCCTTACCACCAGATACTAATAAGTTTGCCATTCTCGCAAAGCTAATAATTTTGCTATTCTTGCAAAGCTTCGGTTACAAACAGGTTTAAGTAATTACATTTTAACTAATAAGTTTGCTATTCTCGCAAAACATACCAGGTTAGAAATTCGGACCTCTAGAAGACAGCAATACTTAACAATCGATAGACAGAACATGTAAAACATTTTAACTAATAAGTTTGCTATTCTTGCAAAGCATACCAGGTTAGAAATTCAGACCTCTAGAAGACACCAATACTTAACAATCAATGAACAGAACATAGAAAGCAAGTCATCCTAAATTGAATTGTTTCACATAGTTTGAACAGATAGAAGCTCAAATAACTGAACTCATCACATACCTGTGATGTCGATAATGTGTGAAATCCCTGCTGCCGTCAATGCCTTCGAAATTTTCTTAGCAACAACATCAAATTTCTCTATCTTGACCAGTGGAAAGACAGTGCACTTTATCGGAGCCACAAGTGGAGGAAAGCCAAATACATTTAACTGCTCGTCCTCTGTCTTACCAGGCCTTTGGTAGTAGCAGTGCTCAAAAAGACAGTATATAATGCGCCCGATCCCAAAAGATGGTTCAATGACGGAAGGAGTAAATTTCCTTCCGTGTTCTTTTTTCTTCTCCAAGCTAATTGAAACCATGCTTTTCTTTATAGTAACATCCTTCCCAAGAGTGCACACCTTAAACTCAACCTCCCCTTTGGACTCCAATGCTGCTTTCATATCCAAAGCTTCAGTCTTACTCATGGCCTGTCAGAAGAGAAGTGAACAAAAAGATCAACACAACAGCATCTTGATGTAACCACTCAATGTTGAAATGGAACTTACTTCCAACGCAGCAAGAACCATCTTTTGGCTCCCTTTGAATGCAAGACCAATCTCCTTCTTTGATGGGGTTATAACTAACTTCTGAACATGCCGAATAAAAACATATTATTATCCAAGCAGACAATTTCTGAAAACGATAAAAAAAAATGGTGCAGGTTCAGAATAATGTAACCCCCCCCCCCCCCCAAAAAAAAAAAAAAAACTCACCTCCACTTCTCTGGGCTCTGCAAACTTTTCATGTGCTTGAAGTGGAGCACCACTTTTATCCTGTTCAATATTTAAATTAAGTAGGTTATGTTGATTAATTCAGCAGAACACTATAACAGGATTGTGAAGGAAAACAGGGCAGGTACTATAACAGGATTGTGTTAGTGATACAAGTTTCTTGTGGGTTAGAAAAAGAAATATTGTAGCTGATATCAGCATTTGAATGAATTCAATTAATTTTGACACTAATGATAAGAGCAGCTGACCTAACTAAAAATGTTTGCCAAAATAAAAACCAGTTTGTCAAGAATGTAACTATTTGGTCATAATCAGTTTTTTTTTTTTTTTAAAATATTGTCATATTAAAAGCTGCTAGTGTCAACCAGAAAATTTCCTTTCCCAAGCTTGATAGTAGCATAGGTTTCATAATTACTAAGTATAGAAGTATCAATGTAAGAAACAATTCATGAAATGTGCAAAGTGAGCGAAGGATTCACTGATGAAACATACCGAGTGAGCACGCAAGTCATACGCAGACCTATCAGCAATTCCAACACACTCAATCCACCCATAGGAGCATTCAATCTCTGCATCCCAACAATCAGCAGCATAGTGAGCCATTTCATTTGGCAAATGCTGTCTGAATCGTAGACGATCTTTGTTGATCCCGAGCTGTGTCAAGAAAAGGTAGACTCTTCCAATAAAGTAGCCAAGAGTCTCATTGTTCACAGTTCCCTGCCAATTAACGCATAAGCTACTTAAGAGAATGATACAAGGAGTAGCAGAAGAAGCTTAAATAAGATAAGTTTAGAATAAGATCTAACGGGAGAAGTATATGAATATGCTTACCTTAGATACAGCCTCTCCAATTTTAAGTTTTGTTGCTGACTTTCCTGTCAACTGCTCTTCTCTAGGAAACATCAAGAACTCTAAGTCCGAAACATCACCAAACTTTGGATGGGATTTATCCTCTGGGTCCACAAAGTGCTCAATTTCAGCTAATGTGAACTCACGGACTCTCAGAAGGCCTTGTCGGGGAGATATCTAATGAAAGAATTTAGATCCAGATCAAACATACTATACTTAGGGATCACTCAACAATTATAAATAGCTAGCACATTGACTCCCAGTTAAATTACTCCAGTTTATATGTCTCAACAGTAACCAGATTAAAAAAATTAAGAAACTAGAAATATAGAGCTAAAATTTACATTTTTTTTAAAAAAGATCGGGAACCTTTAAAACATTTTACATCACATTATAAGTAGCATGTTACTCCCCCCGTCCCATTTTACAAGGCATGATTTGACTTGGCACGGTCGTATTTTGGCCTCAGATTGCTCTTCTATTATATTGCCCCTAGATACAATTATACAAAATCATAATCATACAAATGTACATTGAAATACAAACCTAATGGTACCACTTTTGTTTGTATCGTTAGACTCATACATTGTGAAACTAAAATGGGATGGATGGAGTAATAGGTAGAGGATCTTAGTAAGTAAATTAGTAAGTACTGGAGCAAAACAGAAGGTTAAAAACATCATGCCTCATTCCTGAAGGCCTGACCAATCTGGGCAGCTCCAAAGGGTAGCTTCTCTCCATTGTAGCGATACAAACTGTCAAAGTTCACAAAGATACCTTGTGCAGTCTCTGGCCTCATATACCTACAAAACCAAGGAAGCAAATGAGCTGAAACTAGGTTTAATAAAGTGGAATATTTTGAGCTGTCATTGTCTCACCCTGGGCTCAAACCTGATGGTCCAATAGAAGTCTGGAACATGAGGTTGAAAGGGTATGGATCTGATAACGGGTTCTTGGTGTCAGGAGCAACAATACCATATTCCTTGATCTTAGCACCCAACTGCTCTGCAGAAAGATCATCCAAGATAGCAAGAATTTTGTTGAATTCTTCTACTTTCTCTGGGGGTAATGTGTTATCCTTCTCGAGCTTCTCCTTACAGAAGTCCTTGAGCAAGTGATCAGCGCGGTAGCAGTTGCCTGTCTTTTCATCTTTAACCATTAAGTCTGTAAATTTGTCCACATGACCAGAGGCTTTCAAGACGACTTCCGGAGTCACACATGGACAGTCGACCTCAAGCATCCCCTCCTCCAATACGAAATGCTAAGAAGAAAGGTGCAGAGTAGATGATAAATCAGTTGTATGTGTGCAAGATACTACATTCAAATAAAGTACTAAGGTACCGTAGAATACAGCTGTTATGATTTAGGTTGAAAATCAATCAGAAGAATGGTTTACACATGTTGAGATTTACACCACAGGTATACGTGTTATTAGACCCATTGTTCCTGCTACAACCAATGATGATTTGATAACAAAAACATTTCAAGCCAGTGTCTATACCAGTATCAAAGAGCCTCAAGTTCAGGAGTACCGCCCAATATGCTTGGTATTTAATAATGCATCTCATCAAATTTCCAGATTATAGATAGCAAGCGTGCCTCCGACAATGACAAGCACACCTCTTGATGCCAACCATCCCAGTAACGTTAGTTTGTAAACTAGATAACATTTGGCTATGTTTTGAATTATTCATATAAGACTAGACCATAAATTTGAAAGATGATTGATGTCTTACTACAGGCAAGACCAGACAACACTATCAAACAAGCATAGGCAGAAACAAAGAATACAAAGCTGCACCAAAATACTCTCGACTCCCACAGATTAAGACAAAAGAATCAAATAGTCAGCAAGCATAATATCATATTCTCTAACGTTTGTGCATATTACGATGAGGCGTATAATTTAATATAATCCAATCCATTGCACAACGACAGAATGCAAGCATAGCTTGGGTCAGCTTATACTACGCACAGCATCACATGCCCACGTGCAAATCCAACACGGCACCTCACCGGACCTAGAAGTCTCATATTTGCGTGGCAACCCTTTTTTGTCGAAACCAGAGCAAGTCGGATCAAAATTCAGCCCCAGCGGCTCCACTTGCCGCCTCTCTCGCCTCAACTCAGAACAAAAATGGCAAAAAGATTGTGCCATGCCACATTTGCCTCGAATTCCCCCACCCAGCAAACAACCCCAACGAAACGAGCTACTGGAAAATTGTCGCCGTGCTACGAGCCGTAGGTATCTGCGAGCGGACTAGTCGTACCTGGCGCCAGAAGGCGAGGACGTTGGCCTTGACGGCGCAGCCGGGAGGCCCGTAATCGTAGAGCCCCGCGACGCCGCCATAGATCTTGAAGGAGGGCACGAAGAAGAGCCGCCGCTCCAGCGTGTTGGTCACCGCCGCGCGGAACGCCTCCCGCGTCATCGAAGAAGCTTCCGACGCCATGGCCGTGAGCCGCCGGACTGCCGGGGACAGGGTTTTGGGCGGGCGGAGGAGACGATGAGGGTTCGCGAAGAGCGCGCGAGGGGATGGCGCCGATGAGACGAGGACGCGGCGGAGCAGGAGCATCAGTTGGGGTGAGGAGCGGGAGACTGACGTGTGGGGCCCGCTAGTCGGTGACGCATAGCTGTCAACGCCACGCGGCCTGAAGATATTTTGGTGACTGTGAAAGGTCAGCGGGGTCCCAACAGATATTTGGATAGATAGCCAGGCCCATTAAATAGAAGGCCTGGAAAAGTGGATTGTTACGCGGGCTGTAAGCAGCAGCAAAAAGGCCCGCTACGGATTAATGGGCTCGTAAATAAAGTAGGCTGAATTCTCTCTCAAGAGAAAACAGGAATGCAGAAAAAACAAACAAAGCTTCTAACATGCGAATTGACCCTGCGCCCTCTGTTATCAGCAAGAGAGGGAAACAATCGACCACCTCCTGAGCAATTGTGTTTTCCGCAGAGGTTTGGTTCAAGGTTTTACGTGTTTATTATTCGTTGGGTTTGGCGCCAGAGTTGTCAGACGCTTTTGCTGATTGGTGGCTCAACTCCAAAAAGCTAGTGGACAAAGCACGTTGCAAAGCTTTGGCTATGATCTGTAGTGATGGCTGCAGTGGGCTGTGGTTGCCACTCCAGCCAGCCAACATATAGATGTGTGTATTGCGGTTGCAACTATAGTCGGCAATTGTAGCTGCAAGTAGGGCAACCGCTCAGGCCCTTTGACGTACTCATTGGCCATGCTCACCGCCTGGTAGTTGTGACTTGAGTGGAACACGGGCGTTTTAAGGAATGCTATACGCTTACCATCAATGATAGCCAATGAGAACGCATGTGGTGTAGAGCTTGTCTGGTAGTTAGGTCACAAATAGCGCGTGGGTAGTCTGTTTATGTGACCCAGGTCGAGAAAGTCGCGGGGTATGTAAAACTCTTTTCTTTTTTAATACAAATCATGGGACACACTATCTTGAAAGAGACATTTATTGGAACAAGGATTTCCTTTTGCGGGTGCTTGGGCCCAAGCTGCCCCAAAGCCATGCATGGCAGCTTGGACCATGGCAGCTTGGGCCCTGATCGGCAATTGCTGTCTGCATTCTGAAACCATTTCTCGCCACTTGCCAGTTGTTCGTATGGAAGGCACTCCTTTTCTCTACGTGCATGCACAAGGAAAGAATTTTCATCATTGCGTGCTTATATGTGCATGTATATATTAACGGCCTTTATCAGCGGACATAAAAAGGATGGAGAGTGACACATGGATGTATACCGGCTGCATTGGAGAATAGATTCACTCATGTGCCGGCCAATTCGGCGCCAAAGTTAAGCAGATTCTCTATACACTATGACATGCATATGCATATGAAAGTTGGTGCTATGCATGTGTGATGTCAACTAATACGACAAATCACAGGAACTGTTTTAGGTTTCATGATGCTTCCGTGTTTTTAAGCTCAGTTCTGCATCAATCGGCGCCTACCTAATAAAGTTCATGCAAAAGAAGCCAAAGATTCTTGCCGGCTAGCTTGGAGAGAACTTTCCCTTTTCAATTAGCCCTATTGCTTTAGGAATTGTAATGTGATTGCGTCCAACTCTACCCACAGCTGCCACGACCATGATTGACATGTCTGAGTCCCTGTAAGTGGCAAAGTCCTTTTTACCGGTAAAATGATACATGTGACCGGAATTCCTTGCGGATCAATATGCCTATGAAATTTACGGGTTTCAAACTAGCACCAACGGTTTTCTCGTGTATATAGCATGGAAAGAAAACATTGCTCAGCCCCCAATCACAACATGAACAGAGTACCAGCTAAATTTAGTGCAAGTGCTTGAATCTGTCAACATTTCAATCTGGAACAGAAAAAAATCTGCTATATTTTAGTGCTCTTCTGGTCTGTGAGAAATCAGAAAATAATTTGACAATAATGAACTATAAAAATCTAGGAATACTCTCTGAAACTAATCCAGCATAATCCATTTACATACGTGAACTGCCATTTTAAAGTGTCACTGCCAGCTGTTTTTTTCCCTAATGACAAATTCCACCACCTAGATGGTAGCTAGTCACCAAACAATCAGATCGAAAGGCCCCTTTTACCATGGATCATGCACCACCATGAATACCTATAATATGGACCGCCGGCCTGAAAGTACTCTCATTCATCGCACTAGGTTTCAGAGAAACTGAAGCTTAGGGAGTACTTTCGCTTCGTTAAATTAAAGAACTGGCATAAGTAGTGTCGACAATGTAAGCGGCTATCCGACCGGACAGTGACACATCTGCTCCGTAAACAAATAACCAAAAGCTAAGGCAGCATGAACAACAATAAACTCAGCCTACGAACTGATCAAATGGGACAAGAATAATCCCAAAAAGGGATCTCATCATCTAGCTTTCGAAAAAGTTGATGTGGAACTAGTTCTGTGAGAGGAACCAAGTGAGAAACATTCTTGCATATTTCTTTCTACTCTATTTGGTTGCATCCTTGGCCTTGCAAGCACTACAAGTTGTGTTTGGCCAAAGTGAAAAGCGCAGCAATATTATTCCTTCAGCTATTTGAGGGGCATCAAGTGGAAATCTCTTGCATCCATCAGAAAGAATGTACTACTCATCAAATGAGCGTATGTTGGATAATAGTACGCCGGTATGAATAACTGGCCGGACGCATAGCTATTCCATGTATGGCCGGGCATGGCAGCATGTTAATACAGCGAGAGCACGGATAGTTTTTTGTAGTGTCCTTACAACTTCATCAATTAAAAATAAGAGGGATTGCACTGTAAAATTTAGTCTCATCTACTTATCATGATTGTTTAATAAGCCATACCAAAGTCACATTGCAAATTCTAGCCATATATAAGTCACGGATTATTAATAGGCCAAATCAATAGCTGGATGTTTTGGGAATTTTATGAAAATTTTCATGTAAATTCCTAGGATTCGAATTAGCAAATATAAATGAATGTTACTTCCCGTGATCATCAAAGCATCACAGCTTGCGGTGTAACTTTGCATCATCGTCATGGTGTAGCATCGTATATACACCCATATATATATGCTCGTTTGCAAATGACAACACTCCTAGCATGTTGCCAATTTGAGGATGCTCCCTTGCAAGGATAAAGATAAATAGTTAGTACAACCAATTCATAGTGCAAACTGCATCGATTCTCAGGTGCAGAAAAGTATTCATTAATTAGAGTATCGTACAACATTCTGATTAAGTTTGGGCAAGAAGCCCAAAGTAGTAATGGGGAAAAAGGTCCTTAAGTTCACGACAAGCGGTTAGGAGAGAATGTCAAAAGGGATTACTTTAGTAAGTGTTTGGTATAAAAGTAACCTGAAGCGAATGTCTTTTAAGTTATCCACATGATCATATTACGAGTTACTATTTTCTTTGCGGTGAATATGATTTTTCTCCTATATGTTGACTAAATCCATTTGGATTATTATTACTTATATAAGAATAATATATATACTCTAAAAGCTAAGAAAGTCGTAAGCCCAAAAAAATATTACAAGCATATCTATCGTTGCGTGGTTGAACCAATAAATGAAATATTTATATCCTGAAAGGAATAATTAACTGGTTTGATTATCATGAGACGTATCTCTAATATTATGCAACTCTAAATAAAAACACTTTGAGGACAAATTGTCACTTCCTTTAGCAATGGAGATACTCAAGACGATGGATGTTGGGGACAGATTCACAATTATCGTCAGGTTTTTGTTTTGATACGAATTATCATTCACTTGTTTTGTAAAGAAATATATTCATCCAAAACAATGAAACCCATTAGGGATGATACCCACTTAAACTATTTAATTTAAGTAGACTTACCTTCATCAAATTTTTCTTTACCTGAAAACAGTTGACTCGATGAGAGGTTATTTCAAATGTCTTTTTTTTTTCAAATATACGGAATCGTGGATGATATCTTAGAGTTTGTAAAATTTGAAAGCTTAGTTGCCAAAGTAGTTTCCCTAATTTTATGATTACAATATAGCATGTTACTTGATTTTGTTCTGAACTTTAGGGTTGTGCGTTGTTCTGCATATTCAATAGCTGAATAGACCTAAATAAATTCCTGTGTAATAAAACCAAAAGAAGAAGAAGAAGAAGAAGAAGAAGAAGAAGAAGAAGAAGAAGAAGAAGAAGAAGAAGAAGAAGAAGAAGACATTGGCTAAATGAGCTGGTTAGCTTTCGTGTCCGTTGTTTCCACCAACGGATCGAAGGGCTTGTTTGGCATAGCTCCATATTCGAGATTGATATTGGGTTTTGAGTTTATAAAACAAATTAATATGTTTAGATTATTATTATTTTAAATAATAAATAAATAATTCAATCAAAGACTCTTCATGATCTATTCACAAGTCCATATCGATGAATTTCTGGAGCTGGATATGAGCGATTCTCTAAGAGATTCTTTGATGTTTCTGTGAAGCTAAAGCTATGACAAAATAGGGTCTCAGTTGGGATCGAGTTCACAGTCCTGAATTTCTACTGCATGCGTTAATTACTGATGCTGGTACAGTCCTGAATTTCTACTGCTCGATCGTGGTCGCAGCAGCACCGTACCAGACAGGAGAGCATGGACGTACGCTCGACGCCGGAGATCGCTCCGGCGTGCACGCCACGGCTACTGGTGCGCGTACGGCGCCGCGCTGCCGGTGACAGACAGACAGAGAAAGGCCAAATCAAGTATGAAACCTCGGACCATGAGCGCCGCCGCAAACGTTGAAAAGGCAGGATAGGAGGAGAGGCGCCGGAGTACGTTTAAAGCCGGCCGGCGTGCCAGAAGCGTTGAACGATCCAGCGGCGCTAGCTTCTTCAAGGTAGGATTGCCTAGACTAGCTGACCGGCTTGTGTGGTGGATTGCACAGCCGAAAGCTTTTTGAAGCCGGCGGAGAGTGTTGGACCACGCTGCATGCGGCGGCGATGCATTGCATGCATGTGACCCCTCCACGTCGTCGCCACTAGCTGGAGTGGATCGAGTAGCCTCGTCATCAGTTGGTCGGTCCAGCACCCATCCAATCACTGAAATCAAGCTTGCTCCACGCAGTGCGTGCGGTGCATGTCCAATGCTTGGTCCCACAACTCGTTGTTGAGGGCCAGCACAGATTTAATTCGTTGAAATTTTGGAACTAAACTCCGCATGGTCAAAATTATTGGAATGATAAAATTGGGTTTTTTTTTTTCTCAGGTTGTTATCGACGGAGACTACTTATGGTCAATTCCGGGCGGGACCTCCATGGACCGCCGGCGCTGAGAACCTAGCTTTTATTTGCTTCAACCGTTCGAAAAGGCATCCAACTCCATTGTTGATCAGTCGTGCCTTCCGGCGCAGAAAAGCATATATGAGACTTATTAGCTAGCCGAAATTCACGAACGCGGCCGGACTACTGTGATGTGACATATCCTTGGTGTGCAAATATGAGGCACGTATATGATGCTATCTCCGTGAATCCCTCTACCAGTATGATGCCATGCCCCTCTCACGCCCAGGGATCCTATCACGCGGGAATGTCTCCGGGAACTGATCTATCTATACGTACTAATCTATGTCCTAATTAACTTTGATCAAGCTAGGTTAGCAATGAAGACTTCTACAGCCTATGCCACAGGTCACAAGAGACAATGTGCAGCAATTGGTCTGAAAACATGGAACACACATTCTCTCGTGTGGTCGTGTTCCCCCTTGGATACATATTTTGTTTGCGTCTCTTTCCCTTTGAACAACATATCCCTTTTTGGAGCTTCGATCAAGGTATGGTGACTACTAGTTTCTTTTAGATGATGAGAGAGTTTCCATGCCTTCAACTCAATTGAGGCCATAGCTAATTTTATTTTATTTTATTTAAAAAAAAAAGAACTTTGCAACCCTTCTGTCTGCTTTTATATACTTCTACCACCATGGGACACAATCAAAAGAAAATAATAACCGCATAGTTTGGTTGCCCATTATTAAGCATCAATATCACTAAACCTCCATCTGTCGTTGGCGAAGATGTGAATAACCTTTGTCTCTAGCTAGGATGCAGCATGCACCTCTCATGGACTCTTATTATCATCTTACTTTTGTAGTTGCTCCCAAAATCAAACCCAATATGTTCCCTTGAAGAGAGTACAAATAAGTTTTCATAGAAGCTTTGTCAAAGACCATGTCATTTCCAACAAAATGCACATCGCCTACTAACAACTGATTTTTAAGCATAAAATCCATGTCGACGAACCAATTATCATGACCACTAGTACTAGAGAGTTATTGTCAAGTATTATTTTCCATCCTCAAGAAAGAGAGAGATATATAATAAATATTCTTGGTGCAATTTTCTTCTGTCTGAAAGAGGTTTTTGAGGTGGTACAATATCTTCCATACCTTTTTTTAATTTTGTTTGTAAGATTGCTAAGCATGCTCGCCACACGCAATTCACCAACTAGTAGAGGGGACGCTGGTGGGGTGCCACAGGTGGGCAATATCTTCCATACCTAACACACACATGAACGAAAATTGTTGTATTATTTATCTACTACACACTGACTAGTTGCATGAAAAAATCTAAACGAACGGTGCATTTTCACTAATTCGTCAACGGTACACGCATGTACCAATCACTCAAAGTCTTTTACAACATTTCGATTGAAGAAAAAAAGGTAAAATCCACGTGCAAAATCCAAAACAGCCTGAATTGAAAGTAGTTAGGGTTCGGAATATCGCTACAGTAGCGGTTTTCAAAAGAAAAAAAATCAAACAGTAAATCGAATAAACTGGACTGTTTTCGTTTTTGCTACAATAACTAGAGTCAGTTTTCAACGGTTTTACATACCGAGTTGGACCGGTTTGGTCATTAACCGTGGTTACCGACTGGTTTCTACCGGTTTTCAAAACCGTGCCATGAAGTCTCGCTTAGTACGATTGAACAGAGTAGAATCTGGGTCCTGTTACTCCATAATCGAAGTTCCTTTGTCGATTGTCGTATCAGATGTGTCGTACTCGGTACTCGATCGAAATACGGAAAGAGGAAAGAAAAATGAGCATCGCGGGCTGCTCTACTTGGGGATGGACGTGACCCACCCTCTCTTCCTTTTCCTGTTTGTCCGACCACGGAAGCGTGAACGGCACACGGCGTCACGTGCCGCTCGGGCCCACGTGGAAGGGACAGAAAGAGACCGTAGCGTCCTGGGGACAGGCCTGCATGCCTAGCTGGCCCATCGGGGCCCACGCGGCGTGCATGCGTATGTGGCCCATGTCCTACGTACGCTGCACGCTTAGGTTCATTGCATACACTTGCCGTGTCCACGCAACTCGTACGTGTCGTGCACCCCCAACCTACGACCACACGACGGAGAGAAGAGACGTACTGCACCACACGACGGAGAGAAGAGACGTACTGCACATGCCCGCGGATTGCAGAGACGTATGAAACACACGCTATGGCTTAGCTAGATGACGCGCGTGCTCGCCTAGTGGACACAACAGCCTTTGCTCACAGCTGTGCTAAACCGGTCAGGAACTGAAACCGGTCAGCAGCCTAGTGGTCACAGCCTCACAGCTATAAACAATTTTTAATACTATGATGATGGTGAGTTCTTCGTGAGCAAGCAAAGCAGAAGTGATCAAGGGGTACAAGTGAAAAAGAATCATAAAAATAGGAGTGCACAGAAGAAAATGTTTTAACCATGCTTTTTTCTCCGAAAACAACAACAGAAATTACCGGAAATCCACAGTGCATGAACTGAGATTGTGTCAAATTACCGGAAATCCACAGTGCATGAACTGAAATCCACAGTGCGGAAAGGAAGGGCACAAACAGGAAGGGACCCCAGGATTGAGAACAAGATCCCTGTTAACGTCCAGAGAGCATATGCATATTCCGCTAAAAAAAAAAGTCGTGGGATTGATTTGGTGTAAGTGTGTGAAACATATGTGTGTGTGATGTCTCAAAAGAAATGGACAGAACAAAAGAAGCTTCTACTTCCATTTCTTTATTTTTCGGAACAAAAATTATTTGACACTGTTTTTTCTCCATAAAAATGTCATTGACTACAAATTACGACATATAACCATTTTTTCATGTTAACGGTTTCATGTGATCCCTAGAGAAATATTTCATCGAGAATATTCTAGTAAAATATTTTGTCAATTTTAATTCATCCGTTGTACCAATGTTTCGACATTACCTTGGCTATCTAATAATGATCATGCAGCTGTACATGTCTCATGTGGTATACGGATCCTTTTCACAGAGCATGCCTCCAAGCAATGCAAACCTCTCAGGTATTGGCACCACTCAAAGAACTTTCAAAATAGAGAAATTCTATGGTGCTTGGAGTTAATTGTAACTGTTCGTTTGGTCAGATCTAATGATTAGAAATAGGGAGAAACCTAGTAAAAGGAACTTTAAGTTGTGGACCGGAACCACAAATGAGTGGGCCATGTACTTATATTTTTCTTTCACAAAAATAAAGAGAAGGGTACTCTAGTATTTTCAGTTCTGAGGTTATCTTTCATCTTTTCTCTCTCTATTCCTTCTGATCAATCACGACGGTTACCAGTACGATGAAGCCGTGAGGCAGTAGCGGATCATCGGAACAAAAAACGAATGAGCCGTAGCAGTGTCCCTGCTGAATAGCAGTGAGAGTAACACCACCGGCGTTACGACAGATGCATGCGGCAGAACACGGTCGAGGCTCTCGCAAGGCTTCAATCTGGACTGGGGCAGCCCAGCCTTGCTATTCTTTTTTTTTTTTGAACCTCTCATTCCTGAATACAAATGTAGTATCTGTTCGTGTACATTCAAGGAGATACAACCCACTTAAACACATACGAAGACCCCTACATCTATACTCAGAAACACAAACGCGTCCCTCAAGAGGAAAAAGCACGACTGTCACCACGCGAAAAGAGGTATCAGAAAAACCAAAGTCCAAACACATTACAGAAGATAGCTGGCATTAAAGCAAGAGACCCTAAGGAGCCCTCAGCTCCGACGCCCGCATGACGCGGTACCAAGCGCCAAAGCCGCCGATGGACAACGCGCCGCAGACCGCCATCGCCGTCGCCTATCACGCCGCCAACCGCCACAGCTCCGACGTCGCTCAACACGCCAGCTGCTCGCCGAAGCTTGAACACCAACCGCTCCTCTGTAATCCTGGACGAGCTCTCTTGAAAAAAGGACCCAGAAGGATCCCAACTCCACAAAGCCTGACAGCGGCGCCCGAGAGCAACTCACCGCCGACACGGAGAAGGCTCGGGAGAAATTATTCCAAGACGCGCTAGTGCCTCCGCATCACCGGCACATCAGGACAGAGTTCACGACCGCCGACCACACGTCGTCGATCGGAACAGAACCCGCCAAGCATCACTGACCACTAGACTCCGTCAGTGACGCCGGCACAAAAATCTCCGTCCTTGGACGCCGGAGAAGACGTTGAAGAACATCGCCACCAGCGAGACAACAAGGGCGGAGCAAAAAGACTCCTCAACAGGAGAAACAAACTGCCACCGCAAATCTCACCGACAACAGATTCACAGGCGCAAAAAAATCCTCGTCGCCGTCGGGCTCGCTACGCCCGAGCGCCATCACCGGGCCGCGCAGGAGCGCCGCCCCCGCGCCACCGCCGCGCAAGAGCGCCGACGCCTGCCGCAGAGCGCCGCCGCCGCGCCGCCCCTGCCGCGAATGGAGCTCCGCCGAAGACGAGGAACAGCTAACCCTAACCCTAAGCTACATAACCTAAGGAAACTAAGGAAAGGTATGTACACCGGACGACGATTTCCCAACTTCTGCTCATCAGCGGTGCCGTCCCGGCCGCCGGAACGAGAAGAAGCCGGCGAAATCGCCGCCGGAACAAGAAATCGCCTTCGGGTCGCCTCTGTCTACTGTAGCGCTGGTTGGAGGCTTCGCGAAGGTGGCATCTCATCAACTCCTCAGCCTTGCTATTCGATCTGCCGCTGTTGGAGTTCATCATGATAAGGAATCAATTTCTCTCCTTTTTCATTCTCTACACATTCATGAGGTTGAAGATTTATCATTACTATTCTGCAGCAAAAATAGTTGTTCGATTAGGACTTGCTCTGAGTCAGGGCTTATGATGCGGAAGGTGATTAACTGAGGGCAATTACGAAACTAACCCTGTTTAGGATAAACTACTTTCCCAATTAACCGTATCAGCATCAACGGCTCCTAGAAATCTGTAGGAGAGGAGCCTGTGGTTCCTTTCAAGCACCTTAGCAAAGCTCTTCAAAATATTATGATTAGTAATAGAGGCTGGGATATAAGTAATATATTCCCTTTTCTAAAAAAAAAGCTTTGGACAAAAACAAAATCTGCAATTCTTCTTTATTGAAAAAATAGTAATGTGAAGGTATATGTTGTTAGGCATGGAAACAGGCCTTTAATTTAGTTAGGCAGAGATCGGCCAGCATGCAGATGACACTACAGATCGATGCGTGTTATCTAATCTTGTCGATCTCTCATATACATCCTCTTGGGTGAAGGACACGATCAGACAAGTTAGGTGCCAGTATTGGGCAAGTGTACTACTCCTGCACACGTGTGAGACCGTCTCAACGCGGAGCACCCTATAGTGCGCCTAAAAGCTTCAGCTCCTAAGCATATCTTTTGTTTTTTCCTTCGGCTTGATAAATGATGAGTTGAAATCAAAGGCGTGTTGACTGCGTGAGTCATGCCTAACCCGAAAGCTGTTCCGGCGACCTGCCAGGTAGCAGCAAACGGCAACAGCACGACCCCAAAGGAAAAAAAGTGAGGGTCAGAAGAAATATGCGTGTCAAATTTTGATACTTGTACCCATCATGAAAGCAAAGCGGAGAGGAAAAGATGATTGAGCACCCAACAAGGGGATAACCATAACAGAGATTTATAAGTAGGTACATAAATAAATGGGAAAAGGTAATTGTAAGACTAATGAAAAGTTTAAACAAAACAAAAAAGTCCTAATACCAGTTTCTTGTTAGATCAAGAACACATACACTTAATTATTATGTGATCGTATACCCATATACTCATTCATTGGTATCTAGCTGGATGGACAGTTGTATATATTGACGTATTGATGAAAATACAGTTGTATGCATTATTTGGCATTTAATCGATACATGACCATATGCTTCTAGAAGCATGGAATGGGCATGATGCTATAGGATTTTCATATAATGTTCGTATCATATATCACATGTCGGCAGGTTGGGAAAATCTCTGCACATGCCACCAAATCACAATATACTCGTATTTTAATTAGTATCACACTACAGCTAGAAACTTATGAGTAATTAATTAGCTAGACTACATTTGGGCATGTAGCTAGATAAATGTCTACGTGGCACATGCATGTTCATGGCACTAAGAGAATTAACAAGAAAGCACAGTGCTAGGGGAATAAACTGGAATATATTCAGGAATTGATTTGTTAAAGAACTCCATGACTTCAGCGCAGTAGTGGATGCTAATTTACTTGCTGATTATCCTTAAGGCATCTCATATATATAAAAGGAATGCATTCACCAAACATCTACTAAGTTTTTTCTGATATAGATTCTTAAGGTACTTTGAGTGCTACTTATTTTTTCTTAAAAAGTACATCTGGTTGGAGTTTGGATCGAAGATGCTACGTACACCACTACGGACACTATGACACATGCTTAAATTAGAGTTGACAAGGACATGGGGAACATCCTTGGGAGGAAAGAGCATATATGCATGCATATGGGGAACTAACTGAAAAATCGACAGAGAACAAATGCCCGATGCAACATCGCATAAAAGAATGATTTTGGCGAGAAAAGTCAAAATCTTTAATAAGAAGAAACTCCTAATTGAGAATATTCCCTTTTCCATAAAGTTTTAAATTTGATTGATATATATACCATGTCTCAACACAATGTTCCCAGTTAAATAAAGTCGCCTAATTGATATGGGCACCGGGTTGTTCCTTTTGCAAATCCTCCAATATAACAAAAAGAGACACAATGCAAGATCACTTAGTGCAACAAGTAAATGAATATAGGAATAAACCAATCATTTGAAAGGAAAAGAGCTGACAAGTCCTATGTATTTGATCATCAATGAGATTCCTCTCTTGTTGCTTTGGATTAGTTTTGCAGTTTGCACAAATGATTAGTTGACACCTGAACAAATTGAAGAGATGGGGCAACAGACCAATAACACAAGGCGGCAGCAAGCTCTAGTAACTAGCTAGCTTTCTAAAAGTTCCTCCTCAAAGAAATTAACTAGAAATGAACAAAAGAAGATCATTGTGAAGGAAAAAAAAAAAGGCAAAGAGGAAATGCTTATGTTCCCAGCAAAAATCACCGCTGACACTTACCCCCCATATTGCATGCATATTCGTTCCTGAAATATGCAGCCCATCCATCGATCCACTTGAACTGGATTTTGATCCGATCCTCGCACCGCATCATCGTCGAGTTTGCAACTTGCATGATGCAATGCATGCATATCCCCGGCTAGCTCGCCATTGCGCCAGCTCGATCGTCGTCACGCGTCTTTATTCTTGTGCTCCCCGCCGTACGGCCCGCTGGGCGACGACGCCGTGGTCGAGGACGATGGCGTGGACTGCGCGGCCGCGCCGCCCGACGAGGACATCGCCGGCGACGCCGACGCCGAGCCGCCGGGCCGGATGAGCTGCTGCGTCGAGAAATCGAGTATCTGCGGCGCCGACGACGGGAACGAGGAGGCGGCGCCGAACGGCAGCATGTTGACGCCGCCGCGAGCACCGGCGCCGCCCATCATCATGAAGTGCGCCTGCTGCTGCTGGTGGCGAGCCTCGCCGCCCTGCAGCAGCTGCGCGTACTGCATCAGGTCCGGGTACGGCACCACGGTCTGCTGCTGCTGGTAATGCTGCTGGTGCTGGTGCGGCGGCGGCGGCGGCATTGCCAGCGTGACCCCCGTCGCCGACGCCGGTGCGTGGCCGTGGCGGCGGTCGGGGATGCCGCGGGTGACGACGAAGCCGAGGTCGGTGCGGCCCTGGACGCGCTCCGGGAAGTTGAGCTTGGCCTTGGTGCCCTTGAACCGGAGCGCGGCCTCGTCGTAGGCGACGGCCGCGTCCTCCGCCGTGTCGAAGGTGCCCAGCCACACCCGCGCCGCCTTCTTCGGGTCCCGAATCTCCGCCGCCCACTTCCCCCACGGACGCTGCCTCACGCCTCGGTAGTGACGCCGCCGCCCTGCCGTTTAGATGAACACACATGTCCTTAATTATCAACATATATTTGGGACGCGCATGTGTCCCTGCTGCTGCTAAATTAATCCCGATGTGTGTTTATCTATCTACTATCCAACCAACCCGTTTCGTCAGAGCTCACGTCTTCTCTTCGTACGCGGGTACTACGTACTGCCATAAAATATTCGTCGATCGGCAACTCAGGCATAGTTATTAGCGTATCTTCGTGCATGATACTGGCGAGCTCTTGTACTTTATCGAGGGTTCAGTAACAACCCACGGATTATTACACGCAGCTGCGTGCTTGCAGGTAATATGTCATGATGTGGCAGTGCGAATTTGGCGGATGCGAAGCTTCCAAGCGGCGCAACCGAGCTGAGCAGACGCCGACGCGGCGCGCGTGGCATGCTTTCGCAATCGAGCCAGCCTTCTCCTCGATCGGGCGTGCGCGCGCACAGGACAAGAAAGGAATGCGTCGATGGACGGAAGGAAGGACATGGCTAGTTGGCTAGTACGTACCTTGCTCCTCCTCGGCGGCGGCGGCGGCGGCGGCGCCGTGGCCGGGGTGGTGGTGCTGCTCCGCCGGCGCGGCGGAGGAGGCGGCGGCGACGGACGTGTAGAAGCCCTGCTGCGGATGGAGCTGCTGGTCGGGGGAGGCGCTGATGACGTGGGCCAGCGCAGAGGCCACGGCGGTGGCGTCCTCGTCGGCACGCGCCGAGTAGTAGTACTGCGCGTAAGCCTCCGGCGACGGCCCGGCAAAGGACGACGACCCGCCGCTGAAGGCCCCTGTCGTCCCTCCGTACTGCTGAGCGACGACGGGAGGGTACTCCTCCTGCTCGTGCTTGGCCACCGTCGCCGGAGGCGGCTCTTCTTCCTCCTCGTCGGCGGGTAAGGGCCTCTTCCCATGCCGCCGGGGATCCACCTTTAGTTAATCGGCTACCGATCTTGCCACCTCCCGTCGACGCCGGAGCTGGACGATAACGATGGGCCGATCCGGCGGCCGGGCATGCGTCGGCGGCAGCGGTTAGCGGAAAGCTTTGGACTTTGGAGGCGCGGCTTTGCTCAGCTCGCCACAACAACGTGCTGATAAGAACGCGGAGAGAGAGAGAGAGAGAGCAGAACGCCTTCTCCTCTTATCTTTATGTGAGTTCTAGAGAGAGAAAGAGAGAGAGAGACTTACCTTGGTGCACAGCTGTTGCACTTGGCCTATTCGTATTTGGCTATGTGAACTCAGCTCCTTTGAGGAAAAAGGATGACAAAAAGGGTTGTCTTGTAACTTGGGGCTTTCTCTAGGAGCATCACTTTTTTAGCACGTCGTAAAAGACAAGAAAGTGGCTTCAATTCAGCCTCTCGGCCCAACCCGAATTCACCTTGCCGGTGTGGGTTTGCCTAAAATTAATCACAAAGAAAAGTGTAAGTCGTCTAAGACTTTTGAGAAAACTAATATAAACGAAGAACAATAAGAGTTTGCTGTGAATGCAAGACAAACTGAGGGGCCACAAAAAAAAACCAAAAAATTGAATAAGGAATGAACCTTTTTTTGGTTGACGTGGATAACCGCGTCTAGAAAGTTAATTTTGACAAAGAAATTTTGTTTTATAGGAGACGAGATAAATTGAAGAAACTTTCAACAAGTTTTTTTTTTGAGTGGGTAAAACTTTCAACAAGGTTAGTAGAAACCATTCCATATGAATTCTGCAAATATATTTCTTACTTCAAACATATAAGTTTTTATTTAAGCATTCGGAAACACTCCATTTTCTTTTTATTCCAAAGGTGCAGGCTGGAGAAACTGATACAACAACATAAAAATTGTAACATCCAGGAACCCTTCCTTCTAGCCTATGCATGTCGATAGTAATCTTACATAGCGGGAAGAGGTTTGGCTGGATTTTCACCGTACCATCACAAATTCCTTAGAGCACATATTTCTCACGTGTGGTGGGTTTCTGCCACGTGCTCTTGCTGTGTGGCTGAGTCGTTCATCAGCTTTTAGCCGGCCAGATTTGGCCATGCAAGCCCAAATGTGGAAAGGATCCTGGTTGTTCGGCTGTGATCGAAAACTTCAAGTTGTACACTGCAAGTTTTACAACAACATACGTCTGCAAAAATTATATGCAGCACCCGTTTAGGACTAAAGTTTAGTCCAAAGTTCTTACTATTTAAAGGTATTAAATAAAATGTAATTACAAAACTTTTTACAGAAACTTGGGCTACTTTGTGAGACGAATCTAATGACGGTAATTAAGCCGTGATTAGACGATGGTTACTGTAGCATCACTATAGCAAAACATAGTTTAATTAGGCTCGTTAGATTCGTCTCGTAAATTAGCACCTATCTATAAAAAGGTTTTGTAATTAGACTTTATTTAATACTCTTAAATAGCAAGATTCTCTGGACTAAACTTTAGGACTAAAGGAAACGAACAGGCCCTCTTCCAGCAAACCTCAAATAAACTAAAATTAACATTTTCGGAAGTTTTATGTATCATAAGCAGATTAACTTAATCAGTAAAATGCAATACGATCCAGTCCCTAAAATCTAATTTTTTGAGGAAAGTCCCTAAAATCTAATTGTGGTTGCTGATGTGGCTAAATCAGGTTGCCTTGTCTTTTATCTTTTGTTCCAACTCTAGTGTTGTCATTACACTTCATGCCCATGAATGTTGTTTGGCTGCACCATTGCTGTTTTGCTAGCAACTATCTAGTACGCAGTTATTGCCGACGTACCCCCCCTCCCCTCCCTCCCAAAACAATAGATAGGGGCGAAGCTTCCTAAATCGAAATTTTAGGGGTAATGACTATTTTTGATCATTCGTGCACCTCCTTTAGCCCATTGTTATCCCCTATAAATCATAAACTTTGCGGATTTCGCATGACCATCATTTGAACTCTAGCTTCACCATAGACTACAAAGGATTGCAATCCATTTCTGCAAGGAGCCACACCACCAATAAAAGGGGAATATTGAAGATTGAACCGAGAGGAAGGGAGGGAGGTACTAGAATGCCAATATCTTTCGAAGGAGGACGGCGATGACCGTATAAATCACTTTTATCATATTAGCAAATTTAGGGATTTGAATATACCTTTTAAGAATACAGAAATTTAGGTGTTGAGGGTCTTAGAACACATGA